>JASDQU010685618.1:60466-72531 GCA_032191745.1 Picea mariana | reverse complement strand
TTTTGTTTGGTTGATTTTAGGTACATATGGAGAATCTTGTTGGAAAGAAGATTATCCTCCAATGCATTTGCTCCATTAAAGCATTCAAGGAACTATTGCACATCAACCTCCTATCTCTTTCTATGATTAACTTCTAACTTGTTGCACAATGCTTGTCTACCTAAGAAAATATTAATTCACACTTTTCGTTGCATACTAATATACCAATCCAATAGTAAAACATTGTTTGAGTTTGCATTCATCTAAGTAAAAAAAAACTCAATCATAAGGTATGACAAAAGTGTAAAAGAGATAATAGTTACAAAATTTACTATGGGCCAAAACACCTACTGAGCATGGCAAGTATCCTTTACTTCCTCTTACCATCTTCCTTAAAAGGAGAAAAAATCAAGCTCTCTCCCCATTAAGTATGATTCCTCTTTACCAACACTATCATGCCACCCACTATTTATATGATTCCAATAATGGTAATAAATCAAAGCAATTTTATACAATAGATTATGAACTACCTAACAAAGGAAAAATAGGAAAATCTCTAAACAATATAAGAGTCCACCAATAAGGACTATAAAAGTAGCACAAATTCATTAAAAATGTAAAATTAAATAAGTTGTCAATTACCAAAGATTTTCATTTTCAATCATCTAGAATTTACTTGACAAAAATTTAACATCTCTACATTCCTTCCTAATTTTAGAAATAAAATATGAAAGTTAATTAACAATTCTAATTGTTGTTTTCCATTATAATGTACACTATTATTTAATTGGAAAAATAAACACAGTTTGAAATAGTTTACTATACATTTAATTTAATATTATAAAAAGAGATAGTAAATTACAACAAAATTCAGAATAAATTGATTACATTTTTAATATATTTCTTCAAGTCCAGAAAAATACTTTATTAAGGCTATCCCATCTCAAAAATACCATACCATGTCAAAAGTGAAAAATGTTTGTCAATAACATCCAAATTGCTTTTTCCATTTGAAAAGCACATGCTTAATCTCAAAATGTGCCAAATGACATCCTCAAAATGTGTCAAATGAAATAAGTATAAGTATATCAAAAGATGAACTCATTTGGGGCACAACATAGACAACAATTTCAACATCACATTGAAAAAAAGACAACAATCCCTTCATCTAAAGCTATTCAATGTTTGACGAGGGTTTGTGGCTAAATGGTATTATTATAACTTTGGCAAGGACACCTAGGGTTAAAATGGTAGTGCAATTTATAAACCCATATGAACTACAAAGTATCAATTGCATGCAAAATGTGAAATAAGTAGATAGCCATGCAAAATGCAAAATATCACATGAAATTCAAGACAACATTCCACACAAGTTCTCTTCCTCTAACAACACACTAGAATTACTGCAATCCTTAAATGATGACTTTGGTAAACAATTTGTGAAAACAAGTCTTTGTCACCATTGGGAAGGATTTGCAATCTACCCCAACTATTGTTGAAAGCATGGACATAGCACAAACACAAGTATGTTAGGTTAACCTTGATTTAGAAATGAGTCAAACAGTTTTAAGTCTAGAGTCATGATTTTGGTAGTCCATGGTATTGTGTCCATAGTATTACATGCAATGAATCCTATAAATAGGCTTGGGATAAGGTGCCAAAAGTGAGCAGAAGTTGAATTCACTTTTCCATTAGCTTATTTGACCAAAATATAATCAAAGATCTTTAAAATTGATTTTTTCCCGTGGTTTTTCAAGATAAAATCTTATTGTTGTTATGGATTCCTAACAAAACATGAGGGTGCCCTCACTAAGATTCACACTTTAATGGAGATTTTAATGATGCTCCACTTTGACCAACCAAACAAGCCACCAACAACAATATTGCCTAAAGCACACAAATCACGAAACAAGCCACCAACAACAATAGTGACTAAACCACACAAATCACCACAATGCTTAAAGACCTTTCTAGTCAAGCACCAAGCCTACTGTTCCCATCATCCTCCTTATGGACATAAATTGAGCAACAATCTTCCTTTTATTCATACAATTCTCAATGTCGACACCATATCTTCAACAATATATATATACCCATTATTTGTTGTATTATGCATGCTAATTTATTACACAGTTGAATGGGACTCAATAGCAGTATTGTTTTTATTCAACAATATCAATATAATCCAACCTGCACATCCCACAATGCGTAGCAAATTCTTGTGCACAACAATATGCTGACAACTCAATTCTCGAGCAAGAAAATCGAGTTTCATAACAATCGCAGAAAATTAATCAAATTTGTAGAACTCCAAAAGCAACACTCTTCTTCACGAACACAACAAAAAATTCTCAGCACAATCCATGACCACAATCCCAACCCACCATCCACAAAACTCGGAAAAAATCGTACTCTGAAATCTTCCAATCCCATAATAAATTTTCAAAACTGGCATCAAAATATAAATTTTATCTCAAATCAATAATCACTGCATAAACACCTTATTACCAATCACAAATGTGCAAAATCATAAAGAAATTTGTTTTTCTGCAAATAATCACTACATAGACACCTTATTATCAATTACAAATGTGCAAAATCATAAAGAAATTTGATTTTCTGTCATTGCATACGCAAATATATTGCTTAAACTACAACAAGCTTATACGCCTTATAAATATATTGCTTATATTGTATAACAAGCTTATACACGTTTTGGTTAAAACTCATTGAAGCCAATGTAAAACTTAATAATTGATCTTCAAGCTCATGTTCCAAAACCAAACTACAGGAAGCTCTGATTTTCAAAAAAATAAATTACACAAATATATCAGACCATGGAGCTTGTAATTTGTTTGCTTCCACAAACCGTAAAATACACTAAATGCATAATAACCTTAACATACACAAAGCAACAAAAATATTCAGTGTTGCTTTCAAAATCTCTATAGCATCAAAATGAAAGATAACAAACATCGATATTAACTGCAATTTGTAGTTGTGCAAAGCCCAACTCAAGGTCACCAAATCTTGAGTAACTATAAGAAATCCTACCACTAACCTCAAGGGATCAAAGTAGCAAGTTTGATAGCCAAGCCTACTGCCCCCTCTTTTGATCACCCAAGTCAATATCTAGGTCAAGGAGAAACAAGACTGCGTGGCAGCCTAGTCCCTGCCAACGAGGTTAGAAAGCAAATTGTGGAAAATGGGGTTGAATTGTAAATGACGGAAATGTTGTGTGCAACATATATATCACAGAACATGGGGCAAAAGTAAATGACAGTTGGCATGTAGAGCACTATTTATTTTTTGAAAGTACATAACAAACTACAAATTTGTTGATAGTGGAAGAAAAAATTTGGAAATTTAAATGCATTTGCCATATGTACCGGTGAAAGATAAAAATGTATGAAGACATAAATTTAAAAGGAGATACGAAAATAGTTTTATTTGAAATATGTAAAAAAATAAAAGTTTGTTACATACATGTATATCACGGAATATGGGGCATAAGTAAACGACGCTTGGCATGTAGAGCACCATTTATTTTGAAATATATATAAAAAAGAAAAGTCTGTTACATATAAAAATTTAAATGCATTTGTCATACAAACCGGTGAAAGATAAAAATGTATGAAGACATAAATTTAAAAGGAGATAAGAAAACAATTTTATTTGAAATATGTAAAAAAATAAAAGTTTGTTACATACTACTGGNAGAGAAATATGTATAAGAAACAACACTGTAGAAAGAAGATAGAGTGCAATACCTGCAAAAAAATAAATTGAAAGGTATAAGTATTTGCTTACACATCTTTATTTAAGAAAGTGGAATAGCTGTGTTGATAAACAAAGTAGGATGCGATCACTAGACTTACAGTGATGGTACATATGATCCCTTTGGATATTTGCTTGCGGCTTCCGTTTCATTGATGTCGTCGACGACTGCGGTTTCAATGATGTCATCGACGGTTGCTGGAATCCTGACAACTGCCTGTTGCCTTTTGTCGGTGACCTACTTCAATTGCCTTTCAATCCATTATTGAATGTAGCTTATCATTGGGGCGACGCTGATCTCATTCCTGATTTTTATGTTGAAAAGATCGTTTTCTAATTCCCGAAAGTCGATAAAAATATTACACAGAGCCTGATGAATTTCCTCATTCTATACTAAATATTTGACTAGCCAGTCGTCGACGTGAGCTTGATCAAAGTGAAGGATGCTGTAAAATTTTTCTAGAGATAAGGTCTTAAACGTAGCAACTTGTTTATCGAACTCTTGCCTGGTTAAGGGCAAGGAGTTTGAGATTAAGTCGGGGTCTTGGAAGTCGTTGGTTTTTCTGGCTAAGTCTATTCTTGAAAGCCTTGTGAATAATTTATCTTTCTTCGATATGGCTTGTTCACATGACTGAACAATGAGATGCAGGTTCTTCACTTTTTCTTTCCAACATGCATTCAATTGACCGATCTGGTTTTTGGATGGAAGATCTTGTTCTCTTCTTTTTGTTTCTGTCATATTGTTGACAATGGTGTCAAAAGGAATGACCATTTTTAAAAAGAAAATTTCTTCATCTTTTAACTCCCCTTGCAAATGTTCGAGCAAACTATGTGCCCTGGTTCCAAGGGAAGTGATGGTTTGTGATGTTTTCCATGTCTCGGTAAGCAGTTCCATTATTTTCTTGATATTATTCTCCACATATCCTATACAGGATGCGAGCAGGGTGGAGGATGCTTTTACGTTGGCTGTAGGGGTGGCAGGCATGGCTATTTTCAAAGGATTGACAAGCAATGGCATAGGAATGAAAGCCTCTTCCAATTCTTTGACCTGGTCCTTTAGTCTGGCATTCTTGGTCTCGATGCCTCCAATGGAATCATGAAGTGTTTCTCCGCTCACGGCGTGAAGTTGACAGATTTGGAACGGTCGCATGTTGGCAAGGGAAACCTCTGAACGAGATTTCCCTTTCTTATTTTTAACATATTTTTTCTCAATTATCAATTTTTTGGACTGGCTATAAAAAACAACACTCTGGAACATGAAGGATTCATCTTCGTCAAACTTTCCAGTAAAGGATATTTCCATTGGATGGCTATGTTGGATGTCGTGTCTAGGTTGATCAAGGAAGCGGATCATGCTATCCAAATCATTGTCAAGTTCCATGTTCTCACTCTGAATTTCCAGCGCTTCTGCCTGCCCCACATTTTTTTTCTCTTCTTCTCTACTAGAATCTTGTGAGAAATATCAATTTTACAGTGAGGAGGGTTGTTATCTCCTCCTCTGTTTGAAGAACTCTGAGTTTTTTTGTTCATGTGGGTGGTCGTTGGAGTGATGCTCCGGGATGTCGTACTTTTTGGAGTGATATTTTCTAATTGAACACTCTTGTCACCGGGGCCTTTCCCCTGTTGCGTGTACAATTTAACGCAACTTTGCACTGTGTCCACGTCGCCGGCATCAGAGGCATAAGTGTTGCCACCACTATCTTTGTTTTCGGGCATGTGTTTTTTTTAAAAACAATCTCCGACGCCAAGTCTTTGTAAATGTTGTCGAAAAATATTATAGGGGTCGAACCCTCTTATGATTTCAGCATATCTTAGGTTGGAGATGCTAGAATGCGCTGCGAATTCGTCAAGTTTATTGACTTTTTCAACACGAACTCTCCTACTTTCCAAGGCAGAGGAATGAATTGTTTTTTTCTTCTTCTTTTGCAACAGATGCAACCAGTAATTGTATTGACGTGCTACTTCTGCAACAAACATTCTGTCCGTAATGTGACATGGAAGGAGAGCAGGTTTTTCCATGGAGCCAAAAATTCTTATGACAATGTAATTATCCAAATGTTCGAGTGTCCCCTTCCTGTCCAAAAAACTGGTTGCCTGTTCAGATATGCACGGAGCATCTTCTCCTAACAAAAAAACTTTGAAAACAGACATGAAGCCATTAAAAGCTTCATAGAAATAGTGGGAAGCCTTGTGCTTCCACAAGGCCTGGTACTAGAATGTTACTGGGTGGAATTCATAGTTGACATTCTTGGAGAGAGACAGTTGTGGAAACCGACATGAATGCATTATCGCAAAAACTAAATAGGACGACATACAAAGTTTCTTTCCCCTATTGAAGCTTGACAATTGGGAACATATTTCATGGGAAATTAACTTGCCCCAATAAAAAATGGTTTGTTCGTTGATTGTGAAATACAAAATATAAAGAGCTGTCTGGGAAACAGTTGCTATGGACTCCTGTCCCATTATTCTTGTAAATAACCAGGCAATTTCGCGAAATGGATTTCTAAATGAACTAACCTACAAGTTTGTAATATCTTTAGGAATTAGAAGCGGGTTTTCCAATAAATGGAGCAAGAGGTACAACCTGTTATTATGATTTGCTAGGAACTGTTTGCAATATTCTCATTTGAACATCAATGTTGGCTCCGACAATCTTAGCATCTGGCGGAAGACTTGAGGTGACAAAGAAATAGAAGAGCGGTCCCGCAGTGGAATAATTCTTTTTTTTGAAATATATTTATCGACGCACTAAGAGACCAGGTCCTTACAGTAAAAAACCTCAGGGACATAGCCTGCATGAGAAATCCCAGAGGTCCAAATTACTTGGTTCTTTGTGGCAGAGGTTGAGTAATAAGAATATGCCCTAGACCATTGGAAGTTCTAGTCCTCATGCCCGAATATGTTCATCATATCTCCACATAACTGCTATCGAGATGACACCATAGGTTTATGAGAACATTGGTTTGCTCCAAATGATGGTTGAAATGAACAGTTAGAGTCAATAATGTAACTCTTTGCTAAATCTTGGTTAAATGCTTATGAATGGGAAAGCTCCTTGAGCCTTTCGCAGAATAATAACAATTTGTATGGGTGGTGCATGATGAAATGTTAGCAATTTCATATTTATAAATGCAAAGGTGGTGGGTACGATGAAGAGCAATTAAGGATTGGAGGTTTTGTGAACGTGCCAAGGCCACGACGCGCGAATGACATTTCATGATTTTGAAATCAACACTCATAAGGGATAATATAACCCCCCACAAATCTTGGTTTAATGCGCATTAATAGTAGATCTCCTCAAGCCTTTCACCCATCAATGACAATCTATACAGTTCCTGCATGATGAGTTGTTACAATTAAATGTTAATAATTGCATATTTAGAAACAAGATATGTATATATATATATATATATATAATGTTTGATTCACCTTTACCAAGGAGTACTAAAGAAAAAAGGACAGAACTACCATATAGACATCTAGGTCCAGGAAACCATGTTCCTAGATTTAACAATGATATGGTAGCAGATCTGGATTTCATAAAATATAGGAAAGCAGACGCTGATGCTTCTCCAGATATTATCAGGTTGCAAAATTATTCAAATTATCAGTCTATGTGTTTGGCACAAAATATAGATGATCTTGCTCAGGATGTAATCAAGACCAAAAATCATATGAATGGCTTACATTCAGAAATAGATCAACTCTTGCAAAATCAAGATGAGATGAAAACACAGCTGTATACTATCTTAGAGAAGCTAGATATTATTGAGCAAGCAATAACTAATATGAAAGCATCATATCAAGAAGAATCTCAGCCTGCTTCTCCAGTTACACTAACTCATGACGCATCCTTTTCCTTTTTTGATCCCTCATCTCCTACTGAAAAAAAAGTTTTGTCTCTAAAGCAATTGGCTTCTAGTTTGAAAAATCCTACTCTCATTAGGATTGCAGAAATTTGTCAACTAGCCTTTGATAAATTAAATCTGGTAAAAACTCAATTATCATATTTAGAATCTTGTATAGCTCAAACCAAACATGCTAGTATTGAAATCCAATTAGCTCTTGTACATATTTCTTCTAATGAGCCATGTTTCTCCATAAAAGCATTAGAAGGAGAAACAAAGAAAGAAGAAGCAGAAAAGACCAGTACTTCTAATCGTACATCTGCATGGGAACAATGGTGTAATTCCAGGTATAAAGGATCTAAGAAATCTCCTATGGATATTGATGGACAGACTCAACCTTCTATCAAACATGTTGATACTGCACCTATTTCTAATATAGATTGTAAATCTAAAACAGAAATAGAAGCTATTATCCAAGGATGGCATGCATGGGCAAAGACACAGAAATTATTATTCAAAGATAAAGTGTCTTGGAGTGACCTTGCACTCCGAATTACATGGGGATTTGTTGGAAATCTAAACTTTTGGTGGGAAAGAACTTCAGGAAATAGCAAGCTTAGAATCCTTCAACATGAAAAACCCCTAGATGAACTCATAAAAGCCGTAGTACATGAATTTTATGGTGATATACGAGTAAATATGAGTCATTATGCTGATTTATTCATGAGCCAAAGACTATGCCACCTTAAAAAACTCCCAAAATATTTATGTACCATGCAAGCTATGTTATACAATGTTCCAGATCCTAATAACCCTGCATATTTGAGAAAATATCTCTCATCCATGCTTGGTAAAACTGCAGATTTAGTCAGAACAATATTAGAAGACTTAGATATAGATATTGAAACACTTTCTCTTGCAGGCTTACAAGAACAAATTGTAACTGCCCTGCAAAATGAATGCATTAGGGAAAAGACAGCCAAATCCTTAAAGAAACATCTAGGATTTGATTCCTCTGTATGTGAAATCTTCAATGAAACATCAAATTTTGGCTGTTCACATCAGAAGAAATCTCATAAGAATGAATATAGGCAGGATTGCAACTGTAAACATAAAAGAAAACCTTTTTCCAGAAAATATCCTTGTAGGTTTTCTATGCCTATAATAAAAGTTTATTTTAGAAGAAGACCACAGAATTCCCGTGCCAAGCAAACTCAATGTTTTATCTGTAAAATGCCTGGCCACTGGGCGTCACAGTGTCCTCTGCGGTCGAAGACCAAAGTTCAAATTAAGATCATGGATCTATTCTCTACAGGGTATGATCCTGCAGAATGGGATATGGTCTCTCACAGTTCAGATGGTGAATGTTTATCCTTATCTGACAATAGTGACACTGACTCCCAACCTAATTCTCCTGTCTCTTCTGATTATTCTGATGATTCTGCTGATTCTTTCCAGCCTGATGCCCTTAACTTTCTTGACATCAAAATGATGTCTTAGTTGGTGGATCTCAATTCCCTTCTCTCTCAAAGATCCACCCTCCAAAGTAAACTCTCAGCCTTAACTCCTGGTCAGTTCCATTTACATAATCTCTATACTTCCCAACTTGAACAACTTAATCAACAAATTCAGTCAATCCAGCAGCCTAGCGTGGTGAATATACATCACTACACTTCCACTGATGCTGAGTTTGAACATCCTACTAGTTTTCCTCCTCTACTTCAGGATACTAGAGGAAAAGCTATTCAACAATACATTCCTTCTTCTAATGATACAGATGATTCTCTGGAAAACAATATCTTTCACCTAGAAGAATAAATTCATGAAAAGGAAGTATTAGTTCGCCAAATATGGAGAACTTTGAAACACCAAAAAGAGGAACTGGAATTCCTAAATAAAAAGAGAAGTGAAGAATTTGAGAAAGAGTTATTCCAGGAAGAACAAGAGGCTGTATTTCCAGAAAATAAAATGTTGAAAGGATATGATGACAGACTTGTCATCTCTGTACAAATTAGAGTTTCAGGATATCTTGAGTACACTTTAGATGCCCAAATTGATACTGGTGCTATGAATTCCTGTGCAAAGCATGGGGCAATTCCTGAGTACTATTGGCAGCCTATAAATTTATCATTCAGAGCTGTTAATAAGACAGAGCTAAAAATTGAACATATAGCTCCAGATTTCCCAATCTATATTCAGGAACAAAGAATACCAGTAACTTTTTATAGTTTTGATACTGGATCAGATATCCTGCTAGGACAAGATTTTGTTAATAAATGTCTGCCACTTACTTTAGGCAACCGATTTGTACAACTATATGTAAATAATAAGCTTCTGAAGATTCCCAGCAAGACTGTCTTTGAAAGCAAAATTATTGAAAAAGAGTCTGCAAAGAAATTGGAACATTCTGCAAAAAGCCTGATTAAAATCCAGAAGATAGTTAATCATATTAATAAACATGGTTTAGAAGCAATCAGAGAAATTAAGGAAAAGATTGAAAAATATTGCACATCTGACTATCCTGATGCTTTCTGGACTAGAGAGCAATACTTTGTGAATCTGCCTTACAAGGAAGATTATTTTCCAAAACCACAGAAGGCCTCTGCAAACCATATGTCTCCTACAGAGTTAGAATACTGTAAAAGGGAAATAGGAGAATTACTGCAGAGAAAATTAATAGAGACTAGCAGAAGTCCATGGGCATGTCCAACATTTTATGTTAATAAACATAGTGAACAAAAAAGAGGTAAACCTAGGATGGTTATCAATTATAGGGCTTTGAATGAAGCCTTGTTACCTCTCATATTCCCATTGCCCAGTAAAGAATTGCTATTCTCTAAAATTGGCAAATGTAATGTGTTTAGTAAATTTGATCTTAAAAGCGGATTCTGGCAAATAGGTATTGTTTCAGCAGACAGGTATAAAACAACTTTTGTTGTTCCTCAAGGACAGTACCAGTGGAAGGTCATGCCATTCGGCCTGAAAAATGATCCTTCAGAGTTCCAAAAGAGAATGGATGACATATTCAGACATCTTCCTTTTGTAATTGTATATATAGATGACTTGTTGATATGTTCTGTAGATATTAAGCAGCATGTACAACATTTGCAAGCTGTCTATGAGATTTTGTTCAAACATGGATTAGTGCTCAACAAATCCAAGCTGTGTTGGGCACAATCAAAGATAGAATATATTGGACTCATACTCTCCCAAGGAGAAGTAGAACTCCAGGATCATGTTCTGAAAAAATTATCTGAGTTTCCTGATGAAATTATGGACATTAAGCAACTTCATAGGTTCTTGGGTTGTCTCAATTACATTCGGCAATTCTATGAGAATCAGGAAAAGGATGTGAGAATCCTACAAAAGAGATTGAGTAAATCCATACCCTGGAACTATAAGATGACTCAAGCTATCCAGATTATTAAGCAGAAGATCCAGAACCTTCCCAAACTACACCTCCCAGACTTATCCATGAAATTAGTTTTAGAAACTGATGCATCTCATGAAACATGGGTAGTAGTTCTTCTTCAGAAGAATGGACTTAAACTGGAGGAAGTTTGTATGTATACCTCTGGATGCTTTAGTGACACTGAGTCAAAATATCCCTCTTCACATAAAGAAATTCTTGCTGTCAAAAATGGCATCAAGAAATATAGAATGTTTCTTAAGCCTGTACATTTTATTGTGAGAACAGATTTGAAACATATGAAAGGGATGTTGACTAATCATAAGCTGCTTGAACAGGGAAACAACAGAGTGCTGCGATGGAGTCTCTAGCTAGATGGTTATGATTTTGATATTCAATATAAGCCAGGGAAAGAAAATTGTATCGCAGATTTACTCACAAGAGAAGCCTCTCCTGCAAAACAACAAGACAAAACCATAAAATGGATTCATCCTCCTTGACTGCTATATCCAGGGAGGCACCACTAGGATTCAAATGGATCTTGGTCTGTATAAAACGTAAATACTGCTTATGTTTTGATTGTCTAGTATGCTGTATAAAGAATAGTCCTGCTTGTTTACAGATATTAGAATTTTGGGTACAAAAGTATAGTGGCTATGAATCTTTTGGCCATTATTTTAGAGAAAGAAGAGATTTTTTCAGAGGGATAATGACTGGTGGACCTCATCAAGGCCAAGTTTACATAAGCCTATATACTCCATATTTGACATATGAAGACTACTGCATGATCCTTCACCAAATCAAGTATGATGGGTGTTGTTGGCTAACATTTGAATGTGATTTATTTAAAGACAATTATTATTCTTGGTCAGGGTGGCTATATCTTCTATTCTGGAATTATTTCCCAAGAGATGCAGACTTCTTCAATGATACCGACAAAGATGCATTTAAGATCTGGTTCCATGCAGAAGTTTGTGAAGCAGCACAACATGAAGCCTGGTTCGTGTTCAGTTTATCCTATATGGGAAGTGATCTCAAGATAGCACCAA
>JASDQU010685617.1:110449-124458 GCA_032191745.1 Picea mariana | reverse complement strand
TTCTCCTTTTGTGGGTGAAGTAGGAGGTCTCTCACTTGTTTCTTACTTGCCCTGTATGTCTGGACTATTCTTCCTAGTTGAGGATCTTGTCAGAGGTGTTGTGGGCTTGGCTACAACTGTGGTCTCAGGGTTTTCAAAAATTCCCTTTCCCTTGGATGTTTCACTTTTAGGATTTTTCTTGACCTGCGATGTTTGTTCCTTGGAACTTTTCTCATCTATCTTCTTCTTCAGCTCTCTACTCTCTTGATAAAACTGAACAATCACATGTTGAGCCTCTCTGAGTTGTTGTTGCATTTCCATAAATTCTGATTTTTTCTCTCCTTCTTTGGTTTTTCATTCATCCATCTCTTAAGATGCAAACTCAACATATTTTGTTTGCACTGTAGGTGTAGGAATTATTCTAGTTGTTGACATTATGGTTGGCCTTCTGGGTTTTTGGGTCTTTTTTAGTTTATCAGTAAACAACAAATTCCTACCCTTTTTTGGAACTGGCTGGCTTGGAGGAGAGCCTTCAAATTCCTTTCATTTTCCTTTCTCTGCAACACTTTCTCCCTTTTGACCTAATCCGCTAGGAGAGAATCTTTCAACAGACAATGGGGTATCTCTTTAGGGGTCCAAGGGAATATTGGCTAAGGACAAGAAAGAATCCCAATCCCTATTTAGATTTCTGAGTTCCTCAACAACTAGTAGCTTCACTAAGGAAAAGTGGAACAAGCTACTCTTAAGTTGGTCAGCCATGGCTTGGACCTTGTCTTCCATCTTTCCTAAGCTTCTATACAGGTAAAAAGGTAAGTTGAGAGGGCTTTTCCCTGTGAAGTGCATGAGGAGTCTCACATGGTACTAGTATACCCTATCAAACCTTCCCTCACAAGTAAAATATCTTTGTATGACCCTCAACAACTTCTCATAGGGATCTAGCACATACTCCCTAGAAATGTTGGCTCCTATCTTCTAATTTCTATATTTAGGCTTGGGTAAATCAATGTAAAGCACAAAATCCAAAGGCATACCTTTAAACAATATTTCCCCTAGGATTGGGATCTCTGTATCAACATCAATTTCCCCCTCTAACACTGGGAAGATGACCCCAACAATTGCTATTTGGACACCATTGTAGTTGAGGGGAAAATCCTTTGTCAGTTGTTAGTTGTATCCTTGAATTTTCTCACAAAATCGAATGAACCTGACCTGCTAAAAATAAAATTTGAACACAGGGTCTAAGTTCACCAAACTGGGGCTCTGTGGCTCATACCTTAACACATTCCCTCCTCTATGTTTCTTCTTCTCATGTGTTGTCATAGTTGAATGAATATCTCTACAAGATGGATGTGAATCTGTGGTAGGCATAGGAGTGCTCAAAACCTAACAAGTAAGTTTGCACAACAAGTCTAACAGAGCTAGGGTTTGTTTCAAAAAAGTATGAAAACCCTTTTTGTGTGAGAGGCAAGTTACTTAGCAAGGTATGAATGCATGGGTAATTAGGTTTTAGATGTGTTTATTATAGTTGGTGACTAGGTATGAGATGAGGAGCAGGAAAATAATCATTGGGATTTGTGTAGTGAGGAGTACATGACAACAGTTGTGTAGCACGAGATTTTTCCCAGCATTTGCGTAGTGCGAAACAGGGTTTGTGTAGCAGGGGATTTTGGAGCTTCCTCGAGAGGGAAGAAACCAGCTTGCAGGCCTAGAATGTGTGCAGAGGGATGAAATATGATGGAGAAGGATGTAGGATTTGATATGGAGAATTTTTGAAATGGAATAGTACCCATTTGAAGTGAAAAGACCCTTTATATCATTTAAGTGACTTGCGCAGAGCACCCAACTTTTGATCTTTCCAAAGGTACAAATGACATAGAGAACCATCAAGCACTTGCACTAACTTCATTACATGTGATCATGTTCATTAACATGCTTTGACAAGAACTCCCTCCTAAACTTATGATTTTAAATATGACATATCATTTCCCTTATACGAAGTCATTTTTGACTTCAAAACAATGAACCTAACAAAATATTTCATGATGAAAAACAACCCATGGACCTTCTAATGACTTTTTCACCTCATAATATGTGATGATATACACAAACCATTAATTCAGACTTGTGATTTTGACTCTTATTTGGCATGCACCTTACCCTGTATTTTATCAATGACCTAAGGCTTCTTGATCCATCCCATGAATCCCTGTATACACACACTGTGTCTCACTTTAGGAATGCTTTGGTCTTCCTAAGACCATGGCATGAATTTGCAAACTTTAGACAAAATCTAACTTTTACCCTAAAAATATTGATGCTAACACATGGGTTTATACTCGCTCCACACTCCTTTCCTCCCAAAGTAGGACTTCGCCGAAGTGTTGTACATAAGTCCTTATTCTTTGTTGATTGTATGGTTGAGAGGGATCTCAAAGGGTCCTTATATCAACAATCCACATTACTTCGCAACTCTAGAATTCAGAATTTTTGGTGTTAAACCACCTCTATTCTCCCGAAGTTGGACTTCCTCAAAGTACTTAACACTACCTCTTCACTAAGTTCAATCTAACGGTTGAGACTGATTCCCAACAAATTCCCAGATCCACGACCCTCATCAATTCACAACTCTGGCATTTAGGGAATTTGGGGTCATGACATCGTTGTTCCCCCGAAGTGGTTAGCATCAGAGTTGACTTGGATGTATATCCAACGGCTAGGGAAACTATCGAATACCCTTGGATCTACAACTCACGTTACTTCATGATTGGTGAGTGAGTCAGGGTTTAAGGGTGGGTCATGTCTATTCTGCCATGGTTAGGGAAACCTCTAGACATCAGGCATCCTTGTGTTTGACCATGTCGATAGGTGTCCTTCAGTCGGTTTGCAAATGGTAAGGTTGTAACACCCCGAAGCTCCAAACTCCTGGAGTTCTCAAACCAGAAAGACTTAGCTTCTTTCAGGCCTAGCATAGGGTTCCCAGACCTTAGTCACATAGGTCTTCCAAAACTTCTCATGGGCTACACATTGATCTCTTATCCGTGAATTGGTTAAGGACCTGGGCATGAGCCCTTGGTCATACAGCTGAAGGGTTTGATGGAGGCACCCTTCTTCCACCAAATTCAAACTTAGTCTTCTCATGAAGGGAATTCGAGAGATCAACAACACTGAAATAATCTGGCTAAAACCATCTCGACTCTTGCACTACAAATTCCATCTTGGGGGAAATTCCCCTTAGGAAATCTCCAACCAGTGCAGAAACTGTAGCCTATACTTAGACATACTTACAGACTCATGTCCCATAACTCTCTAGCTGTTAAACTAAGGCAAACAAAATACCATGTAAATATAGCAATTTACAGAAGAAAATGAGAATTTCTAATAATTGTTCAAACATTGTAAAACTTAACCATAAACATAGACATTCAACCATCACTTCCATTTAATTACATGGAGTATGAAGATACTTATTAGAAACTGGAAACTGTGAAGCAAATGTTGAAAGGGGTGCCTTTTTCCACCCAACCATTAACACAACCACTCTTGATGGATTTATCATTGGCCACCCCCAAGCTATACCATGATGGTCTGAGAGAGACTCTTTATCCTTGCTCAATGACAGTGAGGGATGGAGGTTACTCTCCTCCTCCCACAGGATCTTGGCAACCGATTTTCTCTATACCAAGCAAGGAGTTATGCACGAGTACTTCCACAATCACTCATCAACCTCGTTTATCAGGTCTGGAAGCCTTACAGATGGGTACCCTAGCCCATCTCCTCATTAACTCTTGAGGAGGGCCTTCCAACTACCAACCTGACTAGTAATTCATTTCTGGGTCAAAGAACTATTGAGAAATTACATCTAGTAAGGTACTGGATTGGTGAGGGTCATCTCAACCATTCTTGGTTTCCCTCACCATATCTCTCATAGAATCCATGGTTTATCTTGGTAACCCCCCCTTTCAGCAATTATGCAACACTTGTCCATTTTCTATTAATAACAGAAAATACATACATTGACCCTTTTATACAAAGGTTCATCAAATCAAACATTCACACATATCTAGTCTGCCATAGTCTCTTGGCCAGTTATAGTTATATTTACAAACTGGGGGAAACATGGGTATTACACTAATAAACCTAAGCCATTATATTATTAATGTTTCCACCTTTGAATTATCAAACCAAGCATTAAATGCATGTAAGAGGTTGGTGGGAAAATTTATCTCTCCAATTTATGATAGCATGGGTTGAGTACAACTACTTTTTGGAAATTGTGAGAGTCAAATCGTGCATGAGAGAAAAGGAAATTTGAGTAGGAAAAAGGGGAAGTTTTTACATCTAGGAGAAGATAGCAAGAGGAAAGATTGGTTTTAAAGAGCACCAACGATAATGGGTATGGAAAGATAGCTTGGTTGAACTATCTTTTTATGTTGAGAATTAGGAAGTGTGCCTATAAGTGATTTTCATGTTGAGGAAATCGCTCAAGAGCCTTGGGCAAGGTTGTTATGAGTACTCCTATTACCACTGAGAATTATTGCAGTCCCTAGTTGCGATATTTCCTGGACAACCTTGTGTTGGAGCCTTGGAGGGAAGTGGGATAGCCTGAGGGACTGCATGGCAAAGAAGGGGATCACATTCCTTAGGTTGTATAGTTTGAGGGGAAAGAGAGCCAACATATTGGAATTTTTGTAGGAGCTAGAAATTTGAGTATTGGGTTGTGGAGTGGATAGTGTGGCCACCCATGAGAGGTAGAACTCCTTGTGGATTCATAGCCTCAACTTGAGGGTGACTTGTTGTTGAGAGAAATGGAACAACAATCCTACTATTGGGAGGAACATCTCTCAATCCAGTTGATGAAATTTGTGCATGAGATAAGTGTTCTTACCCACTGTGTTATTCATGTTAAATGTTGAGTTTAGTGTTGCATTTTTACTTTGCATTTTGTGTGTTTTTTCATGCTATGAATGTTTAAAAAATGTACATTCACANCTGAGAGAGACTCTTTATCCTTGCTCAATGACAGTGAGGGATGGAGGTTACTCTCCTCCTCCCACAGGATCTTGGCAACCGATTTTCTCTATACCAAGCAAGGAGTTATGCACGATTACTTCCACAGTCACTCATCAACCTCGTTTATCAAGTCTGGAAGCCTTATAGATGGGTACCCTAGCCCATCTCCTCATTAACTCTTGAGGAGGGCCTTCCAACTACCAACCTGACTAGTAATTCATTTATGGGTCAAAGAACTATTGATAAATTACATCCAGTAAGGTACTGGATTGGTGAGGGTCATCTCAAACATTCTTGGTTTCCCTCACCATCTCTCTCATAGAATCCATGGTTTATCTTGGAAACCCCCCCTTTCAGCAGTTATGCAACACTTGTCCATTTTCTATTAATAACAGAAAGTACATACATTGACCCTTTTATACAAAGGTTCATCAAATCAAACATTCACACATATCTAGTCTGCCATAGTCTCTTGGCCAGTTATAGTTATATTTACAAACTGGGGGAAACATGGGTATTGCACTAATAAACCTAAGCCATTATATTATTAATGTTTGCCACCTTTGAATTATCAAACCAAGCATTAAATGCATGTAAAAGGTTGGTGGGAAAAGTCATCTCTCCAATTTATGATAGCATGGGTTGAGTACAACTACTTTTTGGAAATTGTGAGAGTCAAATCGTGCATGAGAGAAAAAGAAATTTGAGTAGGAAAAAGGGGAAATTTTTACATCTAGGAGAAGAGAGCAAGAGGAAAGCTTGGTTTTAAAGAGCACCAACGATAATGGGTATGGAAAGATAGCTTGGTTGAGCTATCTTTTTATGTTGAGAATTAGGAAGTGTGCCTATAAGTGAGTTTCATGTTGAGGAAATCGCTCAAGAGCCTTGGGCAAGGTTGTTGCGATATTTCCTGGACAACCTTGTGTTGGAGCCTTGGAGGGAAGTGGGATAGCCTGAGGGACTACATGGCAAAGAAGGGGATCACATTCCTTAGGTTGTATAGTTTGAGGGGAAAGAGAGCCAACAGATTGGAATTTTTGTAGGAGCTAGAAATTTGAGTATTGGGTTGTGGAGTGGATAGTGTGGCCACCCATGAGAGGTAGAACTCCTTGTGGATTCATAGCCTCAACTTTAGGGTGGCTTGTTGTTGAGAGAAATGGAACAACAATCCTACTATTGGAAGGAACATCCCTCAATCCAGTTGATGAAATTTGTGCATGAGATAAGTGTTCTTACCCACTGTGTTATTCATGTTAAATGTTGAGTTTAGTGTTGCATTTTTACTTTGCATTTTGTGTGTTTTTTCATGCTATGAATGTTTAAAAAATGTACATTCACATCTTTAAATTTACTGGTAATTTCATGGGAATTTTATCTTTCTACATGCATTCATTTAATTTTGGTATCAGAGTTATATTGGTAGAAATGGTAGTGTTGTGCCTAACAAGGGAGGTAGGTACATTACAGAGAAGAGGGAACAACATGGGGGACAATGGGATACAAGTTGTATAGAAAATCAACACATAGAAATGATCATGGATATATGGTGATTGCTTGCTTTAAACATGTGCTAGACCAATTTAAAAAAATCAATTTGGTAAATGACTTTCTTAGACATTCATCTTGCTTACATCATTTCCATTGTAAATATTAGTGTGATTATGTATTTTCCCGTCTCAGAGAAACCCTATTCATGGTAATTCACTTAAGGTGACATTCACATGATTTCAATAATGCTAACATGATTTGTAGTTGGGAGGATGTCATAGTATTATGACTCCTTTTTATCGAGATTGCTAATATTGATTTACATTGTAGTTTAAAGATACATTTCCTCCACATTTGTTAACACCAAAAATAACTACATACAAAGAAATAATAACAAAGACAAATATGTCATGGTCATGCCTATAGATGCATGTATGTATGCTACTATGACGTAGTAGCAAGTTTATTTAATAAATTATGCAAACCATACCTCAAACTTATTTGCAAAAATTAAAACAAAATTGGTTAAGAGTATAGGTAGAGCTTCCATACAGAGTATGGAACATTAAATGAGCACAGGTTCAATATTTTAGAGTATGATAGATTGAAGAAAATCCTTCACTGAAAATGACATTTTGGATAACATCATGAGTGATGTTGGATCTTACATTAATGATCTTGAAGAGATATAATACACAACTCAATAAAACTAATTAAATAGATGACCAATAAATTATAGAGATTGATAGCATTCTGGAGGAAAATTAGAGAGCTGACCAATAAATTATAGTGATTGATAACGTTCTTGAGGCAAATACATATTATTTTGGGATTTTTTTTGTGTGGCATTACATGTGTTCTTATTGGTTCTAATGGACGCCATCATGGAATCCCATGGATTTCCATTGGGTACCACCACTCATGGGAGCTAACCATGGGGCATGAATATTAAAAAATGATAAAAACCATTGTTATTTTTCCAAGTAATAAAGTGAGGTGAAGATTAATTGGAATGCATAACATGCAAGTGGTTTTCCATTGTAAATACATGTTATCCATCGACGATACTTTGAAATACAAGAATTTATTTTTTTTATTCCTAGACCATCTCAATTTGTATTTGTGGTGTGGTTTTCACTAGCATAAGTTTCCATGCACCTATAACATAAAGGTTAAAGAAAGGGTGATGGTTTTTCAAGGTTCAAGTTGGCTCAGGTCAGTTGTTTTTTCCTTGAAGACCAAGATCAATATTGCAGTGTTGATAGAGACAAGATGTTTCAATTACCAATAAGGTTATTAACTACACTTTTACTTTATTTGGAATGAAACATCATCTCCTTTAAGTGGTTGACCATGTAAAGTGATACGTATATATATTCTTCATATTTATTTCACAATATAATTTTGAACTTGTAAAAAAACCATAAAATATTAGGTATCTTGAAATAATCAAGTCTAAGCTTAAATAATCTGAAATGGCATACTAAGAGGCACACATTTTAAAAAAAATGTTGTTATGTGGTTAGTTTTATGTCCCTTGTTGACTAATGATGGCTTATAATGTTTTCATCGTTTGTTTTAACATATAGATTTTTCCATATTGTTCCGATTTTAGAACATCCAGGAGCATGCAAATTCATATTCTTCTCTTTCCACAATTTCGATTATAAGCAATCATAAAGTTTCGATTAAGTGTATTATTATTGATCCAACATACTTAAGTTAGGAAGCCTTATATATTCTCTCGCTCTAGGGTAAGATGGGGAATCTTTATGCAATTGGCTCTAGGGAAAGGGTTATTTTATAGGCTAGGGCTATGTATCTGATTTAATTTCCCTGTGGGGCTTCCCTCTCGTAAATCTAGACTTCTTTCCTTGGCCTTAAAATTAGATAATTAAGACTAGTTATTCTAGAGTAAGAGAATGCATAATGAATGGATTCTTTTTCCATGTCAAACTTGTCAATAAAGATGGTATGGACCAAGTCAAAAAAAAAATCAACTATGAGATAGAGGGACTTGTTAAAAAGATTTTGACATGTTTTTCAATTCCAATAGACTATTATGAGTGAAAAAACATTGGCCCATTAGGTCATTTCACAACTTATATTTTTCTTCACTAATCACCATTTACACGTGTAAAGTTTATTTTCAAAAAGTGATTATCTAGGGAGTCACACAATGTGAGATAACCGAGTTTGACATGCATAAGCTAACTTACATTTGTTCATTTTGACCATTTATGGATAACATCTCCACATATTTTCTAGTTGCATAACTTGATCTCCATGTGTCCTATCCAATGAGTTGTTTATCTATGTGTCTCATATCAGAATCCTCTTCTCAATGTGTAAGCCATGTCTTGCATCCATTATATCAGTGTTCCAAGCATCCAAAAGAGCTACTAGCATTTGAAATGCATTGTCACTTGCGGTGTTCATGGTTGTTGATAGTTGTTCCTTTCAACCTCTTGTTCTGAATAAGCCCTTGAGTAAGGGAATTGGAATTAATTTGGAGGAATTCACAAGGAGAAAAGGAAAGGTACATTGATATTGCCTCAAGTAATTGGCCTTTCTACACCTCCTGTAGATTTTTTTATTTTTAATGGCATGTTGATCATGGTCTAGGGAATTCCTTTCACAATTCATATTAGGTTGGATATTTTCTCATCTATACAACTATCAAGGATTTTGGAATCCTTTATCTTTTTAGATGCCTTTCAATTGACTTCACCACCTCATAAACACCAATCACATGTTTGATACGAGTCTATTTTGGGATATAGACAGATGCAATATCTACCAAACCATGAATACATCATATCATCACATCACATAAATTCCTATTTATATGGGGGAAAGAAAAATGAGAATCATACTGATATAAATATAAGAAAACATGAGATTCTATATTTACATACTTGTGATAAAACTTGTGAAGGCATGTTTTTCATTAAAATGTCCCATCTGAGAATCTCATGTCACCACGCATGCATCATTACTTTGACCTGCTTCCCATTATTTCTTGCAATCAAGGAGATGAAGCCCAAATCAATTCAAATTTTTGAAAACTTTGAGTTTCATGAGATACTAACATGCCATGATAAGGCATAATTGCATAGAGGCACTCTTCAAAATTGGAATACCAATGGTGACTATATACTATTCTAACTTGAACATATATAATATAGATTTTTCATCTCCATATATAAATATTATCTCCAATATATAATATATATTGATTAGCTTAATTTATTTTACCATCTTTGGTGGAAGTTATAGTTATTGTTGCTATGGTATTGATCAACTCCAGTTGGTTCTTTTATTTGTTCGTTCTAGTGGAAGTAGAAATAAGTTGCAACTACTATTTTCTAGCTTTGGTTCTTGTCTCAGGCGATGATGACAAGTCAATTATTTCAATTCCACCAATTTCAATCCCAGTGGAGAGGCAAAGGCTGACCTAATTTTATATAGGTATTGTTAAAATTTTGAAGGCCTATGATGACAGTTATCATTCTAAATTGAACATATATCGTATATATTGTCCATCTCAAATATATAATATATATTTATAAGCTCTAATAAAAGTTGCAACTACTTTTATCATCTCTAGTGTAATTTTTAGTTGTTATTTCTCTAGTATGGACCAATTACAATTTGTTCTTTTATTTCCCGACCCCATTTGAAATAGAAATAAGTTGCAACTTTTGTTGCTCTAGCTCCAATCCTTACTCCAAGTGATGATGACATGTTAGTTTCTCCTTTAGTCCCATTAATTTCAATCCTGGAACAGAGGTAAAGGTTGTTTTATATTACTGCCTGAGGGCAGTGTTTCCCCCTCATATAATGTGAGGACATTGCATGGGAAACTAGTACAAGATCCATCCTTCCAGTGGTGTGGTGTTCAAGTTCACATGATAACTCTTGATCATCTCATTTGGATTCAGACTCATTCTTTCCAATTCTCCTTTAGCTATATGATGGTCTTGTTGGGTGTCGTTTTTGTCATATTTCTCTGTGCAATAAAGTTAGTATTTCACTATTAATATGTGTCCATATATTCCATAAAACTTCATTAAACGTCATTATTCATCATTATATATCTAGTGTGGTTAATACATCATTTTTCTATGTTTTTAGTGATTAAAGACAATTATATCATGGTTTTGCTTACAATGGTTCATGTTAAGAATTCTTGCAGTTCAAGTGTCTTCTCCAAGTGATCTTCAACTTTAATGTCCCCTTCCAAGTGACATGGGCCTTGAGGGACTTAGATTTTCCCTATAGACTATAGTATATGTTATCGTTCAGTTTGTAGTTTAGGTCAAATGACTAAAGGGTAACGGTCAAACTAGCGTAACAGGAGGTTCCCCACCCACTGTCACCTCGATGGGGGGGCTCTTTCTATTTAGGATGTCTAAACCCAAGGGAGACGTCCCTGGCAATCTGGGGTTTTGAAAGGCAAAGGCTTAAAGGATCAAGGCAAGTTTTTCCTCTCACAGATTACCACCAAGAAGATAGTCAAAATGAAGCAATACCACAGAAGAGGCACCTGTTTGCGAGACAAGGCAACAATAAAACTAATACATGCAATAGTGGTTAGCACTTCATATATTAATGACTATCAGAGTTTAATATACATGAGCACATACAACAGTAATTATTGATGAAGTCAATGATTGCAGTAATGATAATGTCTTATTATTTGTCAATAAATACCAGAATGATATAGCATTCAATGAAAATAATCAATCCTTAATTTAACTCAATGCATTAAATATCATTAATTTCTCATATACAAAGGTTGTTGCATCATTATACTAGAGATGACGTCAGTGTTATTCTAGGGTTAGTATGGTAGACAAAGAGGTCAACGTTTTGCACATAAGCCAATGAAATTTATCAATACATCAATGTATATCATTAGATGACTAAGCCACAACGTTTTCTATCAACCAAGAGCTCAAATAAGGCATGATGTCATCATCAATCTAGGGTTAGTATATGTTAGGGTTAGTTAGGGTTTCAAATTTGAGAATTTTGAAAGGTTTGTTTTGGCACAATAAGCCCAACGTTGGAGAGATAGACTAGTGCCTTAGGGTATTATGGAGTCAAAAGCAAGGGCAAGATCTCGGGAGGATCTAAATCTAAAGACAAGAGAGTTAGGTTCTATGGTGCTGCAATGGCAGGGCCCTAGAATCAAAACCCTAAGGGGAGGAGGCTCATTCCGGTGTTGCTTAAGCAAGGCCTCATGCTCCTCCCTCTTTCTCTAAATATCCTTGGCAAAACAACTAGCTTTAAAACACAAGTCTAAGGGTGAAAAGTGTTGCAAGAGCAAGGCCCTTCAAACCCTAAAAGTCAAAACCCTAGGTGTAGAATCAACTAGGCCTAGGACGTCTCCTTTCTTCAATCTATATCTCAAAGCTAACTCAGAAAAAGGATGATTAGTGTAGCAATGGCTAAAACAAGTTTTTCAATCATAGGGACATATAGCAAGGACCTACTTGTGTGCTTGCTACCTAGGGTTTCAAGATTAAGCAATATAATAGCAATGTAACAATAAATGCAAGAGATTTAACCTACAACCATTCATTCAAGAAGTTTTGCATGAGAAATACACTTACAAATCATGAAGAGTGCTTATCAAACCCTAGTTGTAAACCTTCCAATGAGAGAAAACACCATAACATGCCAAGAACAATCCTCCACAAGAGTTGTGCCTCACTTCCAAGAGCAAAAATCCCAAGACAAAAGACTAAAAATGATCTCTCAAAAGAGAGTGAGTTATGTTATGTTAAAATGAGAGGTAATGTCCTCTATTTATATCATCCAAATGACCTTTAATTTCAAAAATAGGTCATTAAAACAGTCGACAAGGCTGACTTTTAATTTTACATTGTTTTTTACATTAAATGCTAAAAATGTCATAATATGAGCTCAAAAAGGAGTTGTCAAGCCCCTCTGAGGGAGACGTTGGCCCTTTTTGGACAAGCTCAGCATCCAGGAAGCCAAACGTTGGCCCTATTAGGGCTTCTCCAAGCTGCCACACATGTCAAATGACCCCCAGCATACTGCCACACGCTCCAGACAACATCCAGCTGCCTCAGGTGACGTCCTGTCCATCCAGAGCAAACGTCCTATCCACAGTGGGTGATCTCCCCTAGGCCGGGCTCTACCAAAGTGTCCATGGGTGGAACATCCTTCTTCCTTCTCGTGCAATGGCTCATCACAACGTTGTCTTGTCTCTGCCATCCCAACAACCATCTGATGGGCTCTTTAGCCCCATGGAGGTCTGAGCTAATCATATCCCCATGTGTACCGGTCCACTGGTACCTGTTTGCTGGGCATGGTCCTGCACACCAAAAACTACGCCCTCCATGGGCTCATCAGTCCTCGGGATCATAGAAATGTCAATCATATTTCATCATTAAATTTATCAAATACATGCATGAAATCCCTAACATATCATCTAAGAGCTCAAAGACATTACACATATCTGCTATACAAAGCTAAAGAAACCAACATAATAACCTATTGGGCTAATACCCACAAGGAAAGGAAAGTTTCCTCAGAGGATCATTCAAGCCATGTATACGAAGTGGTATGGTCTAGGGATGTCTAGTCATAGTAAGACCAGGGGTAGGTGTTGTCCGTGGGTGCCTCTGTAGGAGGTGAGTTGTACCTGTCATGGATGCACTTTTTCCAAGCCCCTTTATTGCCTTCATTTTTCATTTATTGCTTTTCTTTCTTTTTTACTTCAAGGTTTGACCAGAGGACACTGCCTTGGCGTGGTGACCAGAGCTGATAGTGTTACCCACTGGTATCTTCATAGAAATGATAAGGTTGTCTCGTGATGAGACCCCCTTTCCCTTGGCCATGCAACCAAAGGTCACTGCCCTGGCGTGGTGACCAGATAATGGTAATGTCATACTGCTGGATACCTATGAACATAATGGGCCGGATCGTGATGAGACCTCCCATCCTCTTGGTTAGGTCTTGTTTTATTATTTTTCTTAAGGTCCCTTTAGTTTCTTATCGAGAGGCCTTTTATTGCCTTCTCGGGGACCCCTGGGCGAAGCATCTCTAGGTTTTATTTCTTATGGCTTTTATCTTTTACCAACTTCTTTTACCCCTTGGGCCTTTAGCCCCTTCTTCCCACAGGACAAAGTGTAACCCTCAAAAGGTCATCCTAATGGCCGGACTAGGGGAATGGGATGGATGTGTGGGAGATAAGATGTGAAATGATAGAATGGTGGGAGCGGATGATGGCTCTACAAATCCCCCCTAGTGGCTAACCAAAACCCATGAATACTAGCTTGCTAGGTCACCCCGTTAATTCCCCCTACAATGGTCAAGTGGATTAGTGTAAGATCCAAGCAGTTATCAGAAATGTAAGGAACCTAATGCATACATAAGAAAGTTATAATGATCAAACATGACACATACCATGATACCTTGTACCAATTACCTCATGGAGCAAGAGTCTTCTCTGATGCAAGTCCAAGCCAATGGTGATGGAAGTTGTTGCTGCTGAC
>JASDQU010685617.1:84145-95093 GCA_032191745.1 Picea mariana | reverse complement strand
GGTGCGCTCAATAACATCCTGTAAAGTTATAGTCTTGAAATCCTTAACCTATCCACATAAAGGCTTGATCAACCTTTATATGTACATCATCAATAACCTGGATTCTTACATATCTGGAACCATAACTGCTACTCTCTGAAACTCCTCAATGAATGCTTCCACTGACCCTGTTTGTCTAATTTGAGTGAGCTCCTTGAAATGAAATTCTATATCCTCCCTATCAAATCTGTCAATGGGTATCTAGGTGAAGTCAATGTATGAAGTGACATGTTCATGACCCAAAGTGGTCATCCCATGAAACCACCAGTCATGTGCTTTACCATTAAAGTGTATTGTTTCAAACTTGATGGCCTTCTCCTCTTCCATGCGGTTCAACTGAAGGTAGGAATCCATATTTTGTACCCAAGCCTTAGCTAAAATCTGACTAGATCCATCAAAGTGGGGCATATCCATTCTTCCTTCCTTGCACCCTAACTCATTGTCACCTCTCTAGTGTCCCTTAGACTTCTGCTTCATAAACATGTCTTCAGAAACCCACACTCAGAGAGTTATATACTTTTTGCATATCCTCCCATTCATCCTCAATGCCTCCTTGCCCAAAGGAATTTGTGTCCCTTGGTCGTGCCTCCAAGAAGGTAGGCATATATGGCCTAGGTGTCGTCCTCCTGGCCATGTGGGACTGACAATGTGTGCCTCTAGATAATTTAGGGTCCTCTATATGATATTTGTGCCCAGATTCCTCATCATGACCTCTTCCTCCCTGAGATCCACCAGCTCCTTGGTTTCCTCTAAATAGGGGTGGATCCTTTCCATGTCTTTGTTGCATCAAGAACTAAGAGAGGATACCCTGATGCTTGTGTTGTTCCTCCATTATTGCAATCATTCTCTCCTATACACTATGAAAGTTTGCCAAGGATAGCTTTAGTTCTGCATGTCCCATAGACAAATGATTCTGCATCTCGTCCAAATTGCACTGCATAATAATATGGTTGTTTTGTAGTGTGTCATTTATTGTTTGAATCACCTTTTTAGCTAAAATTGTTGCTTCCTCTGACATTGCTTTATTTGTTTCATAGGTTTCCCCCATGCTTCCTTCTGACTCTTCTTCTTCTGGAATATCATAATAGAGTTGTCCCCCATGACATCTCCTTTTGTTCATTAGTTTAATCACAGGATGGTGAAGGAATTCACTTTGATACCATTGTAATTTTCCCAAGCAAGTTTTCTAGGAACTTAAGGGTTTAGTGTTTGTTTATTTGTGTTGTTGTTGAATGTTTTTGAAGGTTGTTTCCCCAGGATTGCGCTAGAGTTAATTTCAATGGTTTTACAACATATAGATGATAGATATGGATCAACAATAGATGAAAATAAACAATATACAATATACAAGAGAGAGATAACACACGTGAATAACCAAAAACTTTAGATCTAACCTTTATTTACTTAGTAAGCTTTTCCCCATACAAGAGATATACAGATCTAGATGAATATAGTAGAAATATAGTTGAAGATGGCTCCAAGATACAATAGAAGAGAGTTGTGAGTAATCCAAGTCCTCCAATATTATCATACACTTTTGAACAAGATCAATTTCTTTCCCTTCTTCAATATAGAACCCCAAACTGGTTGAGTTGCGCACCACCTAGTTGTAGAGACTCTAAGGATTCCGACCTCTTCATATCTGGCCTCTAAAATCTTTGGAATGGTTGTATATCTTTAGATATGGGATTGTAATACAAATACAATGAGATCCTCCAGCCAAAGTGTGATATCTAACTCCTCAACTCATTGTACCTCGAAGAGAAGATGCGATGTCCTTCATAAATTTGATAAACCAAGAGAAATAATAATTATTCAGAGGAAACCCTCCAAGAATTGATGAGGAAAGGTGATATGGTGATGATAAAACATTCTAGACCAATATTTTCCTCATATCCCCAACCTCCAAGATGAATCAAACTCCCTTCACTCTAATAGTGCGCCCAACCTATTGAAAAACTCCCAATCTTCGCCTTGCCTTCACAATACTCTTCCAGAATGAATCTGAAACTAAGTAGAATGATGAGGGGGGATCTTTCACCACCTCGACCAAGATCAGATCATGAAAATAGGAATATTTCACCTCCTTGCTGATCTCTAGGGTTTAGTGAGACAAAACCTTCAAACGCCCAATCTCTCAAGCTCACAAGTGCAAAAGACAAAATGATCAAGAATGAGGAGTGAGGTGCCCTCCTCTCCTTTTCTACCTCCACTTATAATTTTCACTTAAGTTAATTAATTGACTTCTATGGTCATTCACCTTTATTTTCCCAACTTATCCAATTATCGTTTATCTTCCTTTTTTTTTCTTAAGTCACTTTAATAATATAACTTTAACACCTAAATGACTCCTTTTTGCCTCTTAGTTCCCTTTTATTTTGTTGATACTATAGTCTATAGGGAAAATCTAAGTCCCTCAAGGCCCATGTCACTTGGAAGGGGACATTAAAGTTGAAGATCACTTGGAGAAGACGCTTGAACTGCAATAATTCTTAACATGAACCATTGTAAGCAAAACCATGGTATAATTGTCTTTAATCACTAAAAACATAGAAAACTGATGTATTAAACACACTAGATATATAATGATGAATAATGGTGTTTAATGAAGTTTTATGGAAAATATGGACACATATTAATAGTGAAATACTAACTTTATTGCGCAGAGAAATATGACAAAAACGACGCCCAACAAGACCATCATATAGCTAAAGGAGAATTGGAAAGAATGAGTCTGAATCCAAATAAGATGATCAAGAGTTATCATGTGAACTTGAACACCACACCACTGGAAGGATGGATATTGTACTAGTTTCCCATGCAATGTCCTCACATTATATGAGGGGGAAACACTGCCCTCGGGCAATAATAGAAAACAACCTTTACCTCTCTTCTAGGATTGAAATTAATGGGACTAAATGAGAAACTAACATGTCATCATCACTTGGAGTAAGGATTGGAGCTAGAGCAACAAAAGTTGCAACTTATTTCTATTTCAAATGGGGTCGGGAAATAAAAGAACAAATTATAATTGGTCCATACTAGAGAAATAACAACTAAAAATTACACTAGAGATGATAAAAGTAGCTGCAACTTTTATTGGAGCTTATCAATATATATTATATATTTGAGATGGACAATATATATGATATATGTTCAATTTAGAATGATAAATGTCATCATAGGCCTTCAAATTTTGAACAATAACTATATAAAATTAGGTCAGCCTTTGCCTCTCCATTGGGATTTAAATTGGTGGAATTGAAATAATTGACTTGTCATCATCACCTGAGACAAGAACCAAGGCTAGAAAATAGTAGTTGCAACTTATTTCTACTTCCACTAGAATGAACAAATAAAAGAACCAACTGAATTTGATCAATACCATAGCAACAATAACTATAACTTCCACCAAAGATGGTAAAATAAATTAAGCTAATCAATATATATTATATATTGGAGATAATATTTATATATGGAGATGAAAAATCTATATTATATATGTTCAAGTTAGAATAGTATATAGTCACCATTGGTCTTCCAATTTTGAAGAGTGCCTCTATGCAATTATGC
This sequence comes from Picea mariana, assembly GCA_032191745.1. Lineage (NCBI taxonomy): Eukaryota > Viridiplantae > Streptophyta > Pinopsida > Pinales > Pinaceae > Picea > Picea mariana. The sequence continues at coordinate 91,481 of JASDQU010685617.1, read as the reverse complement.
CTTATCATGGCATGTTAGTATCTCATGAAACTCAAAGTTTTCAAAAATTTGAATTAATTTGGGCTTCATCTCCTTGATTTCAAGAAATAATGGGAAGCAGGTCAAAGGAATGATTCATGTGTGGTGACATGAGATTCTCAGATGGGATATTTTAATTCAAAACATGCCTTCACAAGTTTTATCACAAGTATGCAAATATAGAGTCTCATGTTTTCTTATATTTATATCAGTATGCTTCTCATTTTTCTTTCCCCCATATAAATAGGAATTTATGTGATGTGATGATATGATGTATTCATGGTTTGGTAGATATTGTAGTTGTCTATATCCCAAAATAGACTCGTATCAAACATGTGATTGGTGTTTGTGAGGTGGTGAAGTCAATTGAAAGGCATGTAAAAAGATAAAGGATTCCAAAATCCTTGATAGTTGTATAGATGAGAAAATATCCAACCTAATATGGATTGTGAAAGGAGTTCCCTAGACCATGATCAACATGCCATTAAAAATTAAAAAATCTACAGGAGGTGTAGAAAGGCCAATTACTTGAGGCAATATCAATGTACCTTTCCTTTTCTCCTTGTGAATTCCTCCAAATTAATTCCAATTCCCTTACTCAAGGGCTTATTCAGAACAAGAGGTTGAAAGGAAAAACTATCAACAACCATGAACACCCCAAGTGACAATGCATTTCAAATGCTAGTAGCTCTTTTGGATGCTTGGAACACTGATATAATGGATGCAAGACATGGCTTACACATTGCGAAGAGGATTCTGATATGATACACATAGATAAACAACTCATTGGATAGGACACATGGAGATCAAGTTATGCAACTAGAAAATATGTGGAGATGTTATCCATAAATGGTCAAAATGAACAAATGTAAGTTAGCTTATGCATGTCAAACTCAGTTATCTCACATTGTGTGACTCCCTAGATAATCACTTTTTGAAAATAAACTTTACACATGTAAATGGTGATTAGTAGCATACATGCATCTATAGGCATGATCATGACATATTTGTCTTTGTTATTATTTCTTTGTATGTAGTTATTTTCGGTGTTAACCAATGTGGAGAAAATGTATCTTTAAACTACAATGTAAATCAATATTAGCATCTCAATAAAAAGGAGTCATAATACTATGACATCCTCCCAACTACAAATCATGTTAGCATTGTTGAAATCATATGAATATCACCTTAAGTGAATTACCATGAATAGGGTTTCCCTGAGACGGGAAAATACATAATCACACTAGTATTTACAATGGAAATGATGTAAGCAAGATGAATGTCTAAGAAAGTCATTTAACAAATTGATTTTTTTAAGTTGGTCTAGCACATGTTTAAAGAAAGCAATCACCATATATCCATGATCATTTCTATGTGTTGATTTTCTATATAGCTTGTATCCCATTGTCCCCCATGTTGTTCCCTCCAAACTGTAATGTACCTAGCTCCCTTGCTAGGCACAACACTACCATTTCTACCAACATAAATCTGATACCAAAATTAAATGAATGCATGTAGAAAGATAAAATTCCCATGATACTAGTAAATTTAAAGATGTGAATGTACATTTTTTAAACATTCATAGCATGAAAAAACACACAAAATGCAAATTAAAAATGCAACACTAAACTCAACATTTAACATGAATAACATAGTGGGTAAGAACACTTATCTCATGCACAAATTTCATCAGCTGGATTGAGGGATGTTCCTCCCAATAGTAGGATTGTTGTTCCATTTCTCTCAACAACAAGCCACCCTCAAGTTGGGGCTATGAATCCACAAGGAGTTCTACCTCTCATGGGTGGCCACACTATCCACTCCACAACCCAATACTCAAATTTCTAGCTCCTACAAAAATTCCAATCTGTTGGCTCTCTTTCCCCTCAAACTATACAACCTAAGGAATGTGATCCCCTTCTTTGCCATGCAGTCCCTCAGGCTATCCCACTTCCCTCCTAGTCTCCAACACAAGGTTGTCCAGGAAATATCACAACTAGGGACTGCAATAATTCTCAGTGGTAATAGGAGTACTCATAACAACCTTGCCCAAGTCTCTTGAGCGATTTCCTCAACATGAAACTCACTTATAGGCACACTTCCTAATTCTCAACATAAAAAGACAGCTCAACCAAGCTATCTTTCCATACCCATTATCGTTGGTGCTCTTTAAAACCAAGCTTTCCTCTTGCTCTCTTCTACTAGCTGTAAAAATTGCCCCTTTTTCCTACTCAAATTTCCTTTTCTCTCATGCACGATTTGACTCTCACAATTCCTAAAAAGTAGTTGTACTCAACCCATGCTATCATAAATTGGAGAGATGACTTTTCCCACCAACCTCTTACATGCATTTAATGCTTGGTTTGATAATTCAAAGGACCTGGCAAACATTAATAATATAATGGCTTAGGTTTATTAGTGTAATACCCATGTTTCCCCTAGTTTGTAAATATAACTATAACTGGCCAAGAGACTATGGCATACTAGATATGTGTGAATGTTTGATTTGATGAACCTTTGTATAAAAGGGTCAATGTATGTATTTTCGGTTATTAATAGAAAATGGATAAGTGTTGCATAACTGCTGAAAGGGGGGGTTTCCAAGATAAACCATGGATGCTATGAGAGAGATAGTGAGGGAAACTAAGAATGGTTGAGATCACATGTATGAAGTTAGTGAAAGTGCTTCATGGTTCTCTATGTCATCTGTACCTTTGGAAAGATCAAAAGTTGGGCGCTCTGCGCAAGTCACTTAAATGATATAAAGGGTCTTTTCACTTCAAATGGGTACTATTCCATTTCAAAAATTCTCCACATCAAATCCTACATCCTTCTCCATCATATTTCATCCCTATGCACACATTCTAGACCTGCAAGTTGGTTTCTTCCCTCTCGAGCAAGCTCCAAAATCCCCTGCTACACAAACCCTATTTCGCGCTACGCAAATGCTGGGAAAAATCTCTTGCTACGCAACTATTGTCATGTACTCTTCACTATGCAAATCCCAATGATTATTTTCTCACTCCTCATCTCATACCTAGTCACCAGCTATAATAAACACATCTAAAACCTAATTACCCATGCATTCATACCTTGCTAAGTAACCTGCCTCTCACACAAAAAGGGTTTTCATACTTTTTTGAAACAAACCCTAGCTCTGTTAGACTTGCTGTGCAAACTTACCTGTTAGGTTTTGAGCACTCCTCTTCCTGCCACAGATTCACATCCATCTCGTAGAGATATTCATTCAACTATGAAAACACATCAGAAGAAGAAACATAAAGTAGGGAGTGTGTTAAGGTATGAGCCACAGAGCCCCAGTTTGGTGAACTCAGACCCTACGTTCAAAGTTTCTTTTGAGCAGGTCGGGTTCATTCGATTTTGTGAGAAAATTCAAGGATACAACTAACAACTGACAACGGATTTTCCCCTCAAATACAATGCTGTCCAGACAACAATTGTTGGGGTCATATTCCTAGTGTTAGAGGGGAAAATTGATGTTGCTACAGAGATCCCAATCCTAGGGGAAATATGGTTTAAAGGTATGCCTTTGGATTTTGTGCTTTACATTGATTTACCCAAGCCTAAATATAGAAATTAGAAGATAGGAGCCAACATTCCTAGGGAGTATGTGCTAGATCCCTATGAGAAGTTGTTGAGGGTCATACAAAGACATTTTACTTGTGAGGGTAGGTTTGATAGGGTATACTAGTACCATGTGAGAATCCTCATTCAATTCACAGGGAAAACCCCTCTCAACTTACCTTTTTACCTGTATAGAAGCTTAGGAAAGATGGAAGACAAGGTCCAAGCCATGGTTGACCAAATTAAGAGTAGCTTGTTCCACTTTTCCTTAGTGAAGCTACTAGTTGTTGAGGAACTCAAAAATCTAAATAGGGACTGGGATTCTTTCTTGTCCTTAGCCAATATTCCCCTGGATCCCAAAAGAGATACCCCATTGTCCGTTGAAAGATTTTCTCCTAGCAACTTAGGTCAAAAGGGAGAAAGTGTTGCAGAGAAAGGAAAATGAAAGGAATTTGAAGGCTCTCCTCCAAGCCAGCCAGTTCCAAAAAAGGGTAGGAATTTGTTGTTTACTGATAAACTAAAAAATACCCAAAAACCCAGAAGGCCAACCATAAGGTCAACAACTAGAATAATTCCTACACCTATAGTGCAAACAAAATATGTTGAGTTTGCATCTTAGGAGATGGATGAATGAAAAACCAAAGAAGGAGAGAAAAAATCAGAATTTAGGGAAATGCAACAACAACTTAGAGAGGATCAACATGTGATTGTTCAGTTTTATCAAGAGAGTAGAGAGCTGAAGAAGAAGATAGATGAGAGAAGTTCTGAGGAACAAACATCGCAGGTCAAGACAAATCCTAAAAATGACACATCCAAGGGAAAGGGAATTTTTGAAAACCCTGAGACCACAGTTGTAGCCAAGCCCACAACACCTCTGACAAGATCCTCAACCAGGAAGAATAGTCCAGACATATAGGGCAAGCAAGAAACAAGTGAGAGACCTCCTACTTCACCCACAGAAGGAGAAAATAACATAATATGGATTAATAAGAAGTTGAGGGAATCCCAAGATCAAATCATTCATCTCAGGGAAGAAAAGAGGATATCATATGACATAGCCATGAAACACTTTAAAGAATGAAAACTAGCCAGAGGAAATGCATGTGCAGCCCTTTCCAATGCCCAGTCAAAATTGAAGAGAAATGCAGCCATGTTCAAGCAAGTGGGAAATTTGAAGGTACAAATCTTAACACTAAGGAAGGAAAACATGCATCTTAAATAAAGGTTGCAATTGAATGATGAAGACATAATAATATTAGAACTACTTGTAGAAGTAGCATAAATATGACTCAAGCAACTTCACATTTTTGCGTTTTTGGGAAAAAATCCATTACAGTTGCAACCTAAATGGTGATTAAAGGAGGAAGAAAATTAACAAGGTTTAACATATTTCTATAAGAAAAATCTTTTTTGAAATCATTGTGCCTCTGATTCAAACAAATATGACAGTATGAGGCAACCTCTTGAACTTAGCTACAGTTTTGACTGATAAGAAGGCATACACAACACTTGCGTAGTGAGCTCGTGATACACAAATGTTGTAGACACATATGATTGGCAATGATAGTATAAAATGATTGATGCACCACAATGGAGGTCAAATCAAGTTTCAAATCGGTAGCTACCACTTGGATCTGCACAAGTTTTAAGAAAACCAAGCGCTCTACGCAAACGTTGTAGGTAGCATTTGCGTAGCGCTAGCTCTAGAATGCTACACAAAGGTGATAGGGCTACCTAATAGCGCACCAATTGTCTCGAAGGGGTCTCTAGATGCACCTGATGACTCATCCACACTTTAGAATTGAATGTTGCTCAGATATTTGATTATATAAGAGACATTTTGTTTTGCATTAAATATGGTCAAAACATACTTACTATTTTTAGTAAAGTTGTTTTGGAGTTTTTCTCTTCCAATGTAACCAGATCCACTATTGTAGTCAGCTGGAGCTCGACTCCTAGTAGCCTAGTTTAGCAAATAGGATTTTATATATTTGATCATTTTTATGTAAAGAGGGGCGAGTTGGAAAAAGTATAGACATTTTGATCTTCATTGTAATTTTCTAAATCTGATAGAAATACAAATGCAGAAGTCCAGAACTCTTTATGAAAAATATTCTAATGGTGGTGATCTGAAGATTGTACTATTTTCTTTGAATTTATTTCTTGTGTCCTCACTTTCATCTTAACTTTTCTTCCGTTTAAATTGGATAATTAAGGGTCTAGAATTCATCTAATGGTGCTCTAGACTTAATTGATTTAAACTCTGTTTATCTTCTTAACTAAGGTCATAATTCATCCTTCATGGTGCTCTGATTCTGTTATGTGTTTTTGTTCTTCTTTCACCCTACATAATCAAACTCAAAAATGAAAGTTCATCACCTTATTAGCCTTTGTTCCTCTGGGGATTTCTATCTACAAGTCATTGTTTTCTTTTGTTTTCAGGGGTTGACTCCATATCCCAAGAGATATTATACCTCCTTGCTAGCAAACCTTGAAAAAACTATCTCAATCATCTAAACCTAGCCATCAGTTCAAAAAACAATCTGTCTATCAGAGATCAAGTCTTAGAGAGAGCCCTCTCTAGATTGAAAAGGCTAGTTTCCAGTCTTAAAGTTGGTTTGTAGGTTACCTTTGTAGGTTGTTTCCTTAGCCAAAAAAATTTACTCAGTGATAAAACCCTGAACGTCGAAGTTACGAATTAATGTGAGACATAGATTTATGGATCTTTCCGACTTCGTAGATCTGAGATATTTGGCAAGCATGGATGATTTTAGGGGATAAATTTCACTCATGGGCTAATTTTCCATGGTTTTTTCCCAAAAAATATTCGCTATTATAAAAATAATTCACCCAAATTCTAAAGGATAAAATTATTTTACCTTAAAAATCGCCAAAAGTTTATACAAACTATATAAAATCCTTAGAAATTTGAATATTTTTACAAAAATATCACCAAATATTTTATGGTTAGAATATGAAGGATTAGTAAGATTCGCCAAGGTTTCTACATTTTAAAATAAATTTCCATCCTTAAAATCATCCTTGTTGGAAAGTAGGTGAAGCGAGGAACCACCAGAGGCTGCCAGTCCTGGATTGACGTGGCACGTCGATGTCACCTAGGGTGATGTGGACCAATGTATTTCATGCCACGTGTCACCCTGATTTGTGCTTCTCACAAACCCTAAAGGACATTAGAACATGACATGTGTCATCTCTTGACGAGGACACGTGTCACCCCTGGCCCCTGCTGCGTTTCATCCCCTTGTCGCATGAATGCTCGATCAAAGGTTGGTGGAGTACCCGATACTTCGAGAGTTTGAGACTTCGAAAATATTGGGAGGCTGGAACATTGGGGCTAAATTAGCTGAAGGGTCAGACCCACCTGTCTCTGTCTCTGCATATAATGCGTTACAATGTGTAAGTGGGGAACCTTTGGGATTCCGAGACTTCAGGACTCTAGGGAATGCGTGTGAAGAAAAAGAAAGGGGCATTTAGAGCCAAACGTCGAACTTCCCTCTAGCCTATGTGTTAAATAAGGAACAAGCCCTCACCGTTGGATTGGACGGTGGGTGGACTTCCACCGTAGATGTAGAAATATGGAGATGGTATGAATGAGATAGACCCATGTGGTCCTTGACTAATAACGACCGAAGAGCTTCAGGAGGCAATAAATTGCAATCCATTGTTGGAGTTACTTCACACACACCTAGGATTTATTTTTCCTAAGGTTATT
>JASDQU010685617.1:56958-81536 GCA_032191745.1 Picea mariana | reverse complement strand
GAAGACTAGTTTACTAGTTAACTCAGCTAGGTGGCAGTTCACTCCCGTAACTGTCTGAGAGACTAGACTAGGTGGCAGTTTACTCTTGTAACTGCTGGTGTGTGTCCAGACCAATCTAGACCACCACTATGGCTCATTAGTTACTCATTTATCCTATATATATTGTAAATTATTTACTCTTTGAGTGTGGAATACGGTTAATGAGAATTCTTCCATTCTTTCTATCTTGCTTCTTCTTTCTCAATTTCTCTCTGCAAATGTGTGTAGTATTTTCTAGCTAGATTTATTCTATGTAGGTTCAACACATTTACATCCATAACTCAGATTTCAGTATGGTGGAAACCGTTAGAAATCTCGTGGCAAGAAGAAGTCGATGGAGATCCTAGAATTAGGATTTGAGATATTTATGGAAAACAAAATTATGATTCCCCATCCCTTAAAAGAGTATGTAGGGGTCAAGTGTGTTACAAATTGGTATGAGAGCATGGAAACAACAATTGGCCTGCTTGGGATCACGCACGAGTCGCATAAAAATATTATTAGAGAAATTTAAGGGGTAACAGCCTACCTTACCCCCTTCTATAAGAAAATTGTCTGAACCTCTACTAAAGAGAGGAATGAAACCTTCTATTGTGGATAGATGTTTTGGAAATCTTCACTGTATGTTGCTAATGTTTCCAAATAAAAAATATGAATTCACTTTGCAACGATACATGTTGTTAATGAATTAGTAGGTCATTAACTAACATAAAATGTTTTATTATCACTCAAGTAATCAATGAACAGTAGAAAAACTATAGCATAAGGGATGTTGACACACCATGAGTTGGGGGAAATATCCCACAATAGAGAGGAAGAATCTTATGAAAGGAGGGTGGTGGAAACCCCTCCAGATTTGGCCAAAACTGTAAGAAGCCTCATGGTATAATTACAGAGTTGTAAGGATGACAATGAAAGGATGATAAAGGAAAAATAAAAGCATACTGAAATTAATGTAGTCTTACTGTAAAGTCTATTAGATATACAAAATCAACTGCAACATGGTCCAATTGTCAGTCATGTGGACATACATCATACTAAGAAAACTCCAAGTCCACCCGAGATACAAAAGCATGGTACTGAAAGTGGCCACAACAGGAGGAGCACCTCAAGGAAGGCTGAACATGGAGCCAAGAGACACTCACCGAAAGATTCCTCTGAGGACACTAACAAATCCAAGGAATATTCTAGTGGAAAAACTAGTTCCCATTATCAGACGAGAAGGAAGAAGAGGAAGCATTCCAAGAGTCATGACCCTAAAGAGTTTAAGAAATCCAAACCAACCACCTTCGATGGAGAGATTAAGAAGGGGGAAGAAGCATAATTTTGGCTACTCAGATTGAAGAAGTACTTCAGAGTCCATGACTACTCTGAAAGATTAAAGGCTTGGATAGACATTTTCAACATGAATGGGAAAGCTTCCATTTGGTGGGAGGAATTTAGGAATGTGAAAGGAATCCATGAGAAGGACTTGTCATGGAAACAATTTGAGAAATACTTCAAGAAGAAGTATATGTCAGAAAAGTACTTTGATGGGAAGAACAAGGAGTTCTATGACCTCAAGCTGGGACAACTCACCATAGATGAATATATTAACAAATTTCTTGAGCTGATGAGGTATGTTCCCTACATAAAGGATGAAAAAGTAAAGATGAAACAATTTATTAGCGGATTACCTCAATCCTACTGGGATAGAATTGAGTTTGATGAGCAAAAGATTTTAGAAGATACTATTCGAATTGCAAGGTATTGTTATGAGAAATTCAATAATAAGACAGAACCCCATGAAGACTGGAAGAAGAAAAATAATTCAGGATTCAAGAAGAAGGGGTTTAAATCCTCAAGATTTAAGAACCATGGGAAAATCTCTAGGATAAGCCTTCCTACTAGAAGTGTGTATCAACAAAAATTTCCATCCTGGAGTGGAAATAAACCATTTGGAGTAGTCCCAAGTAAGACTGATAACACAAATAGAGAACCCTTGAAATGTTGGGGTTGTGGAGAAGAACATCTGATGAGGGATTGTACAAATAGGCAACTGAATAATAGGAGGGTCTACACCATTGAAGAGGCTACCACAGTCAATGATGTGGCTAGGAACAACCACAAATTTATCCAGCCTTGGATAATAGACAAGTTGATCACCAAGATTCAGTGGTGGAGATGGAAGGTATGATTTCCAACTATCATGTTTCGATTTTAATTGACCCTAGTTATAATTGGAGTTATGCCACCCCTCAAACTGTTGAGAAATGTAAATTGCAGCAAGTTAAACATGTTAAGTCTTGGAGGGTGCAACTAGCCACTGGAACCAAAAGGAATTGTGATTAAACTAGCCACTGGATTACCCACCTGAGCAACCTTAATGTGATTCCTTTAGGATCTTATGACTTGTTGATTGGCATGGACTGGTTGGTTTCCCATAAAACCAAGTTTTACTGTTACAGTAAAAGTTTGGAGTGTGAATATGGAGAAGGGAGAAGGATAACACTACAAGGGATTGAAAATCATGTCTCGGTGAGATAAATATCGTCCCTCTAAGTGAAGAAGTATTGTAGAAAGGGATGTCCCTTGTATGCAATATAAGTGTTGAACTCTGTTGAGAAAAACAAACCCAGTCTAGAGGACCATCCCATATTAAGAGAGTATAAATATGTATTCCTAGAAGAGGTGCCAGGTCTACCTCCAAGAAGGGATATTGAATTTTCAATAGAACTTGTATCAGGAGTGGTGCCAATGTCTAGAACACCCTATAGAATGAGTACACCAGAGCTAGTTGAGCTCAAACTATAGCTAAAGGAGATGTGGTACAAAGGCTACATTCGACCTAGTGTGTCTCCATGGGGAGCACCAGCCTTGTTTGTGAAAAAGAAGGATGACACACTTAGATTGTGCATATATTATAGACAACTCAATAAGATGACTGTTATCACTGAAATTCCGTCAGCACATGGCGACAAGAACTCCGCATCGTCAAAACAGGACTGGAGTCATTCATGGCACAAGATTAATTCCACAACATGGCAAAAGGGTCAAAAACTATATCAAGTGACCAAAAATTGAAGGGCGCTTTACAGAATCTGGGTGCACGCGCATATGCGCGTAATAGCAACGTACAATGCGCCCATGCGCGCACGATGCGCATCTGTTGGGAGAAAAACACGCACACCTGCTAAACGACGCATTTATTGAAATTGGTCGGCCTCCCAACCACTAATGGATCAACTCCCAAGTCGATTTGACACCAAATCCGAGCTCAATTTGCGTGGTGGGCTGGTCAAAGACCTAATTGTGCCCTAAAGAGCCCCTTTTCACATTCCAAAGAGGTCACATAATAACCCAATGCTAGGCTATAAAAAGCCATGAATAACCATCACTTTCTCAAGGAATTCTATGCATTTTTATGCTGCTAAGATTGCTAGGGACTCATTCTTTGGCAATAGACACAATCAACACCATTTCATAGGGCTTTCCACCTCTCACTAGAGTGGATAAGCTTGGAGTTCTTTCACCCACATTCTTCATCTTTTCATTGTAAGGAGAGCAATCAGTTGAGGGCCTCAAGAGCCTTCCATTGGAGAGGGAAGGGACCCAAGTCCTCTTTCTCCATTGTGTCTTTGGATTTCATCAATAAGATCAGCTTATACATTGGTGATATCGGTCCATGTGTATTTGTTTTTCATTTTTCCATATGCTTATAAGTTTAATTAGTTTTAGTTTGTTTTCTTGTTTATAACTTTGTAGTTTCTTTTTCTAACCTTTCCTTTTACAACTGTCATGCCTAGCAGAGCCCAACTGTGCATGTAAGTACTCTTAATTTGCTCATCAAGTGACAAATAGAGTGAAAACAATGACCATCAAGAATAAGTATCCCTTACCAAGTGTTACACGTCAAAATTCCTCACTTCGATAATGTCACATTCTCATTATCGCACGTGTCGCACTTTTGTCACAAGTGTCGTAAATGTCACATTTTTGTTTTGCATATGTCACATTGCAAACAACGTCATGTAAACACTTGATACATCCTATAGAACATGTTGGAAGGGAAACCACATCATTTGACAAACTAAGAATTTTTTTTCCTTGATAAATGATCATCTTAATGAAATTTTGGAAGATCAACGCTCCTCCGCTCATATGCAGGAAGCGCTAGCACTCTCTATACATCTAGTAGGGAGCATTGCAACACTCTGTTTCTAGTTCTGAGGGAGCGTCGATTGGTTGAGATAAGCATGGGAAGAAATCCCCCTTATCTCTAAAGACAACTAGAGATGACCTGAGTTGGTTTGGCTTGAATCCAAGATTTAGGTTGCATCTAAGGGAGATGCCACAACTGATGGAGTCATATCCTCAAATTATTCCAAATATAAATAAGGTGGTTGAGCCTCTCAAAGCCTATAAAAGGATGCATTCTCATGGTGAAGAGGAGGAGAATAATCAACAAAAAGTGTTGTCATTTTGATCGTGGATCTTTCAAGCAAGGGGTTGGACAAGGAGGACTTGGAGAGGTTGTTGCAACTGCATCTACAGATTGTAAGTGCCTTGTAATTCTCTCATTAATATATTCTTGTAGTATTTCCTTCAAGTTTGTTTATGCTTGCATATACTTTTCTATTATTAATAAATTTAGTTTAAACTAATCTTGGTAGAGTAGGAAGTCTTTGTTTTCTTCGTTGCCCATTGGACTGTAGATATCATTAAGGAGATTTAAGATCAAGTTCAGCTTGGATTAAGCGAGGACAAGATTCAGAAAAAGGTACATCATGATTTCTTCCTCTTTTTCCTTTGAATAGTTTAACTACATTTAAAAGTAATGTTAGTGTCCAATGCTAGCATCTTTATGTCTTGGTAGTAGGGGTCTAGAATCCAAGAGGATATTCACCTATTTACAGGAGAATTTTCCTACAATAGAAATTGGTGACTCCACTAGGGATCAAAGCTTTTAGTTTTGGTTTCTTTCCTTGTTTTTGTATTTGATTTTTCTCATCTTCAGATCCCATTTGTTTTATTTTCCCTTCTATACATCTGTTGTCATTACTGAAGTTGTCTCACGAAGACTGTTGATCAAACTTCTTGAGTTTTTCATTTTCTGGGTTGTTCCCATTTTTTCTCAGAAACCCACGCCCTCTCCAGTTACATCCAGAGCAAAGATTTACTGATCAATGCTCCCCTATAGTGTGTTAGGGAGCGTTGTAGCGCTCTGGTGCTATTATAGCCAGAGCATTGATTTTTCCTCATGTTGAAAAATTGTTGATTGCCTTTGTACTGGGTGTGATTCTTGGGTATTTCGTTTTAACTTAAAACTTGTTTTATCAGTTTATGTATTCTGTCAGGTCTGCAACTTGCTTCTTTTAAAAAATTTTGACCTTTGATTGGATTTTATCATATCTCCTTGTCGTGAAATCACCCTTTTTTCTTCAAATTTTGGGTTCATTTTGATGCTTTTTCGTTCATTTGATCGATTAAATATTGTTGCAAGGAAACTCAAGGAAACTTAAGGATCTCTTTAATTTTTTAATTGATCTCTGATCTTCATATATTTTCAGAGAATTTCTTAAGTGTTTTTTTTTGTTTTTGGTTTTCTTTTTTGGAAACTTTAGTTTGTTTTTGTCTCTTATTGACTGTTGTGAGAGTGCCTTTTGTTTGTGTGATTCTTTCTCCCCATTCTCTAAAGCTGCAATAGTGAAATTATTTTTATTATTGACATAAGAAGCATTAAACAAATAAATTCACATTCATAATCAAACAAAAGGATACTTTTTACGATTGGTTTTTGGATACCGAAAAATATTTGTTTATAATTTAGCACTTAAATGGATTCTTGTTGAAAACAAATTGCATGAAATTTTTGCATTCTTGTGTTTGGTAGTGAAAGAAAGAAAACTCTTCTCCTTCCCGTAAATAGAAGTTCATCGAAAGAAACATTTTCTTATCATTCTTTTACTTCTTTGGGATTCAAGTCGCAACATCATTAGTTTCACTCTCATTCTCCTCCGTGTAACGAATAACCACTAAAATCAATGCTAATTAAAAATCAATCTAGAATTTTTTTTTCTTTTTAGATTCTTTACACCAACAATAGACTAGGACTAGCACTTTGGATTAGGCTGTGAGAGTAAATATCCAAATCATTCAAGACAAACTTAACATCTTGCGATCGAGAGAGTAAAATTCAATTTTTGTATAAGCATAGCCAATATCCCCCTCTCACATAGGGGTTACGCACGAGGTCACATTCCGGAGAGCAACATATATTATCCCTCCGAGGTTTAATCATTCGTAGTAGTAAGAATGCGTTTTGGGGGTTCTTCTTGAGGTCCAAATGTCTTCATTTGGTCTCAGTGCTTTGTGAATTTTGAATCTGTTCGGGGTCCTCTAGAGTTCTACCGATCCACTTATCCTGAATTTTCTTCAAGGATTTCAGACTTGTTATCATACCCATACGTTCGGATTGGAATGTCGAATGTACTCGCCCAAAGTTTGACTGTGAGTTGGTGTCCTTAATATCCATAATATTTAGGGTCCTTGCACAAGGTGACGGTGAAGGGAAGTCTTCGTTGTACATGGAACATACATTGGTCAAACTCACTCGAGATCCTTGGAGGGTAAATCCATGATTATTGTGTGGAAGCTTGCACCAAGGTGTAAGTCTGTTAAGTAGGTTGCCAACGTAACTGATCCACCCTCTCATATCCTAGCCCCTTCTCAATTTGATCACATGATGTTGGATTTCATCACCAACTAGTACGATCATTGAGAGAAGGTATTGTTTGCTTGTTGGTTCTTCTAGATTTTTAGCGAGTGTTGTTTATTTACTTAATTGCTTTTCAAGATTGAGATTGTAGACGATAAAGGTCTTCGTAGATCAAATAGGATGCAAGGGCTGCCTTCGAAAGGCTATGAACCCTTAACTCCTAATTCATCTGAATATTTTTACCGTGAAGAGGTATAGAATCATTTGGATGTAAGGAGGGTTTCTACTCCTTTGTTAGAAAATAACGAAAGAGCCTTGGTTATGGTTGAGGAAGATCCCATTCCTCCTATTAACCCTGTGTAAAAAGTTCCTATCGAGCCACTCGTTCTTCGATTGGACTCGTTAGGTAATGTCATAGAAGAAGAGTGTCCTCGTCTACCACCAAGGCCATACACTAAGACACAGATGGAACAAACACAACAAGATTTTAATGATGAGTACACGACCCCTGTATGGTATGATGAAATGGTAAATCCACAACAAATACCTATTCACTCCATATGGAGAACTCCATCGGGATGTGATCTTTACGAAAAATTCAATTTTAGTCGACCACCTCTTGACCCTCTTACCTCTGCTGGTGCCGAGGTAGGATCGTCTGATTAGACTATTGACCATCCCATTGAACAAGTAGTCAATCTTGTTGCTACGTTAGTACAAGTCCAAAGTAACACTAGAGTCGTAATTCCTAGTCATACACAAGGTACTGTGATGGTTACTCCTACCAGACCACCTCTTCAATCAACAACTCCTTATGTTCCACAAAATCCTGTTGGAACACCTATACATCACAAAATGCAAAACCCTTCCATACACGCTCACTCAACTGCGGGACAAATCCCGACTGGGGGGAAACCATCATCTAGCGGGCCTGTACCTCCTGGGGGAAAACCACCCTTAAACATACCCACTAGGGGGCTACCCCCTTTTATTGGTCAAACCCCAGTTGTCACTCAAGCTATGGTAGGGGGACAACCTCCTTTTTCTAGAAACCCTTCACAATATTGGGGACCACCCCAAGGACGTACGTTTCACCAACCTTATCAAGGAGGAGAATCATACTCTAACCCACAAGGAGGAGTACCAAATCCTAATCCTTTTGGATTATATTATGGACAACTTTTCCTGGGTGTCCCGAATCCCACTTGGGGTCCTCAAGGACAACAATCTTGTCCTCCCCAAGGGCCAAATTTTTACCCTCAACAAGGACAAATTGTTTACCCCCCTCAAGGGAAAAATGTTTATCCACCTCAGCCTAATCAAACGACCTATCCTCCCATGGGCTACAATGTTTATCCTCCCCAGAATCAACCGGGTTTCCCTCCTTTCATGAATGTTCCTCAACAACAACTGAATCCTTCCTACACTGGCCAACAACAGTCATATACGAGAGGGACTATTGGTTACAATTATCAATCTCAACCATTTTATGACCCTATTAGTGTCCCCATGCGGCACCAATATCATCCTCAGGTTAACCGACAACTACCATTCCTAGCCATGATGGATCTACCAAATTTATCTCGGTTGACAAATGATCCCATATTACATTTTTCTTTCTGGCTAGTAATTCCTGCTAAATTACCTTATGGCATCCCCAAATTTGATGGTAAGCTGGGCGAAGACCCGAACAACCATGTTATGATGTTTCATCTATGGTGTTCATCAAACTCACTAATGGATGATTCTATTCGGTTGCGTCTTTTCCAGCGCACACTCACGGGCTTAGCAACCAAATGGTACATTGAACTCCAACGTGGTACTTTTCAAGATTTCAACTCCTCGGCCATGTATTTTCTCATGCATTTTCAATTACCCATTTGTTACGAGACCGATACAAAAATACTGACTTCACTTCATCAAACTAACTTCGTACATATCTCTGATCACATTCATGAGTGGAGATGACGATTAAGGTTGATCAAAGAAACCATTCCTAACCAATTGTTGGCAGAATGGTTTATTAAATCTCTTTTACCCCAATTTTTCGTGACGTCTCCATGGGTGGTGTTTTAACTGAGGAGGAAGCCATTGCTTGCGTTCAGTACTTGGATATGGTTTATTCCCAATCTACTACGTTATATGAGTTAATTCTGAATGTTCCTTGCATGTCCACTGATCCATCCAAACCATATTTCACAACTCATGTAGATTGAATTATCAATGCTGTCAAAACCCAATATTCATCACAGTTGATTGACTCGTCTAATCGCTCTGTTTCTGCACCTGTTACCAGATCGACCTCACTCTCTTCTATTTCCCCCCTGACTCAAATATCTGAGGTGAATGCAGTTCAATCTGCTTCTCCACAACAATCTGGGGGAAAGAAGAAAATGAAAAATAAACCCAAAAAGAACAATAATAATAATGAAAATCCAAAAACATCAACTCAACCACCTGCTCCTGAGAAACAAACACAACAAAAACCGAAATTTTCGTGTCTCATTTGTGGTGATGATCATTACACCCGAGACTTTCCTCATCATGATGAAGTTGCAAAACTTTTCAAAGGGAATTCCCAACCCGTTGTGTTGACACAACCTTTTCCTTAGTAGCAGTCCATGGTTGCGCAAGTCCCTGCTCCTTCGACAGGGGGAAATCCCAATCATCCTTATAGTGAGGAAGCCTCATCGAGTGCCCATATTTATATGTTTAATGGGATTAATTTAACCACTCACACTACAACGTATGACATGTTGACTAAACCTGATAAAGAGAAGGTCACTAACTGTACTACATCAGATCCACCTCCCGCCACCGTTACTCCTCAATTTGGACCAATTCATATTGAGAAACCTACTTTCGACTCTATTTTACACCCTCCTAAGATCACTATTCAAAAATAAACTTTTAATACTAGTTCACGTGCCACCCAAAACTACAATATCGTTGAAGATTTGGCTCAAACACTGTCTTCTCTCGAAGTTCTACAACATTGTCCAAGTCAATGTACACCACTCTTGGTCATCATCGGAGCGATTGATCCTGAGTCATCTAATAATATCACGTTTAACCTTGATAATTTCAAGTCACGACTTTATCACCAGCTTTCTTTTCAGATCGATGTTGTTGTCCATAACCAACACATTCATCGCACCATACTGGATGAGGGAGCTTCCACTTGTGTCATGTCGTTAGCTTGTTGGAAAGGGTTGAAATCACCTACGCTTAATCAATCCCCTACAATGTTACGAGCATTCGATGGGAGAGGTTATAGTCCTCATGGACTCTTGTATTCCTTAGTTGTTCAATTGGGAGGCAATACTATCTATGTCGATGTAGAGGTAATCGATTCTCCCCTTAATTACAACTTGTTGTTAGGAGGAAGTTGGTTTAATTCCATGACTTTCATCGCTTCATCGGTGTATCTATGTGTACAATTCCCCTATCAAGGTAAAATTTTCACTATCGATAAGTTAGATTAATATACCCCCAACACTCGCACTTCCACAACCAACAACATTCCTTTCTTGGGAGATACTAAGATCACTTAAGAAAGTGTAGGCATAGGTATTTTAAAAGACTCTTCCCTTATGGGTACCTTCCCTACACCACTTCCTCCCACCTTGCAACATATTTCCACAATCAATATGATCTCGACTATGGCATATCAATCTTACGAATCATCTGATACTTGGGTTGTTTCTAGTCCTTTGGAATTCGATGCACTAGGTGACACTATGCAACTTAGTCCTGTTGAGGCCTCATACAATGCCATCCAATCCACCTCTCCCTCACTAGATGACCAACATCTGTTGGCATCCAACACTTACTCGTTGCCATCTTCGTTGGATTCCATATCCTCTACTTTAAATTGCATCCTACATATTTTTCCATTAGACGAATCCATTATGGAAATGATTAGTATCGACGAGGTATTATGTGATGATAACCATCATCGTTCATCTTTTCTCCCTAGTTTAGATGAAATTGAGAAATATATACACTCTATCTCTCCTGATGGCGTTGTTGATTCTCCCCAATATCCCATACTTACCCAGGACAATACTTCCGAGGGGAATTTGGGAAAAATCTCTTTTATGATCGCTATCGACATCTCCATCAAAGAAGGTATCATGGAAAATGTTCATCTTGGTGCCAATTGTTTGCCTGAGGAAGTGGAAGATTATATCGTTTTGTTCAAATAATTCCGCGACATCTTCGCTTGGAGTTATGAAGAGATGCTAGGGATCAATCCATCTATCATTGTGCATGAGATAAAAACTTACCCAGGTGTTAAACCTGTACGACAAAAACTTCGCCTGATTCATCCTAAGAAAACCACGACTATAAAGGTAGAAGTTGAAAAATTGTTGAAGTCTAGTTTTATTTATCCTGTCCCCTTGACGGAATGAGTTTCTAACATCATTTTGGTTGCTAAGAAATAAGGGATCATTCATGTTTGCATCGATTATAGGGATATCAATAAGGCTTGTCCCAAAGAAAATTACCCTACACCCTTTATCGACCAAATCATCGATAATTGCGTTGGCAACGCTATATTTTCCTTCATGGATGTTTTCTCAAGGTATAACCATATCGATATTCTACTAGTTGGTCAACATAAGACAACCTTCATCTACCCTTGGGGGACGTTCGCTTATCGGAATCTACCTTTTGTTCTTGAAAATGTTGGAGCTACTTTCTAGCGGGCCATGCCGTATGTTTTCCATGATATCAAACATATTGTGGAACCTTACTTCGTTGACTTACCCGCTCATGCGTCCCATTGACGAGACCATATTGGTCACTTACGAGCCATTTTTCTTCGATGTCGGTTTTACCATATCCATTTGAACCCTCACAAATGCATCTTCATTGTCGAATCAGGTCGACTCCTCAGATTTGTAATCTCCAAATATGGGATTAGGGTGGATCCCTTAAAAGTAAAAACTATTCTAGCTTTACCCCCTCCCAACAATTTAACCCAACTACAAATTTTGCAAGGGAAAGAAAACGTTCTTCGTCGTTTCATCTGTAATTCTGCCAAACTCACTAAAGGATTTATGATATTGTTGCAGAAAGACACTCCTTTCATCTGGGATGACACTACTCAATGCTCTTTCGATTCTCTTAAGCATGCCTTAACACACACACCTCTCTTTCACCCCATAGATTATGCACGAGACTATATCCTTTATTTGGTTGCCTCTACTTCCACTGTTGCTATGGTGTTAATTCAAGAGGATCCTAATGGTGAAGAACATGTGATCTAGTATATGAGTAAGAGTCTATATGGTCTCGAGCTCCGATATTCACATGTTGAAAAGTTGGCTTTGGTTGCAGTCATTGTCGTCCAGAGATTTCACCACTACATCTTGTTACGCACTACCACAGTCATCACAGACTTGAACCCCATGTACCATATCTTAACACGCCAAGTCCTTGGGGGAAAATATTCCAAATGGATTATTATTCTTCAAGAATTTGATCTCGAGTTTTCCAAATCAAAAGCTAAAAAAACGTTGTTTTTTGCAGAACTAATCTACGATCTTCCCTGTATTGATAAGGATATTGAGCCCAATGATTCTCTTCCCGATGAATCCATGTTCCTCATTAGCACATCCGACCCTTGGTATGGAGATATTATTCTCTATATCCAAACCCAACGTTTCCAGCCCAATATTTCATGTGACGAATGTTGTTGTATCTGCCACCATTCTAAATGCTACCTTATCATCAATGAAACTTTGTACCATTGTGGTATTGACACTATCCTACAACGTTGTTTAACCCACGATGAGGCTGAATGGGTTTTTAATGACTATCACCTTGGATCTTGTGGTGGTCATCTTTCTAAGATGGCTACAACCCAGATAATCTTACGTGTCGATTATTTTTGGCCCTCTATCTTCAAATATTTTATCGAGGTCATCAAAATATGCCCACCCTATCATGTTTTTTAGAAAAAGGCACATGCCCACCCTGCTCTACTACCTCCCATTGTTTCTGTCGACCCATTTTCCAAATGGAGCATTAATTTTATGCACTGTAATCCTACCTCATCCGGGGGGCACGTTTATATCATCGTTTTCATTGATTATATCCCTAAATTGGCTGAGACTATGCCTAAATTTATTAACGATGGTTGTACTGCAAAACTCGTTTTTTTTAACCACCTCATCACTCGCTTTGGTGTCCCACAAGACATTTCCACTGATCATGGATCACATTTCTAGAACCAGATGATCATTGAGTTGCACGTCAAGTTGGGTTTTCTCCATGAAAAATCATCCCCCTACTATCCTCAAGAAAACAGACAAGTTGAATCTATCAGCAAAGTCCTAAAGACCATGCTCCAATAGATGGTGGGGACAAACAAAACCTCTTGGAACCTACAACTTTTCTCTGTGCTCTGGGCCTACCACACTTCAGTGAAAACTGCAACTGGATTCACTCCATTCCAGTTGGTATATGGCATAGAAGCGATGTTACCAATCGAGTGTGAGATCCCTTTGTTGAAACTCACCATGGAACTCCTGCCTCATACCTTTGCTGAAGATAAATGATTCATTTATTTAACCAAGTTGGAAGAAAAATGTCGTGATTCTTCTCTCGTTAACGAGACATATAAAAAACCAATGAAGAGTCAATATGCCAAATCCGTTCAACCCTATTCTTTTTCAAAAGGAGACTTGGTCCTAGTTTATGACCCAAATCACAATAATTTGGGGACAATAAAGCTAGAACCTTTGTGGCATGGACCTTATATCGTAAAACATGTATTACATAGAGGCGCCTACGATTTAGTCGACTACGATGGAATATCTCTCGGTGAACCCATAAATGGGATTTTCCTCAAGAAGTACTATGCATAGAACATTTGACATGTGTGCTTTGTACACTATTCTACTATATATATATATATATATATTTTTTGTGTCTTTTCTCTTGCGTGTACGAGTTTTGTCTTAGTTGTTTATACTTTGTCTTGTGATTGCATGTGCATATGACATCTCTCTTTCCCATCTTTGTTGGGTTTGCAGATGGCACTAGTCGACACATCCAAAACATTTATTTTTCATCTTGGGTCTTTTACCACTCTGGTAAGTTGGTGAGTTCAAGAGGAATTTGCCTGGGATTGAAAACCAATAACATGGAAGAATATCATGCCGTCATCAGACTCTTAAGTGAATCTTTCTCTCTAGGTATAACTCATTTGATTATTAACCTAGACTCTTAACTCGTGGTTTGTTATCTTAATCAAGATTAGGTTGTTCACAACCCTGTCTTACTATGTCTCCACCTAAGAGTTCGTCATCTCGAAATATCGTTTGAATTTATACAATACGAACATATACCGAGAGAATTCAATACGGCGTCATATTTATTAGCTAATTACATATTGGATCAGTATCTTGTGCATAGATAAAACATTTGTAAAAAACATGAATCAAATGTACACAAAAACATCACATAAGATAAAATGCAACATCAATAGGCACCATAAGATATATATGCGTAATAGCAAAAGTTTGTTTTAAAATACATCGTCAAAAGGTACATAATAGGGAAAACATTTTGTGCCTTCATGACCATGACATCATCATAAAAGACTACAAAATCTACTCAGGATCCTAGTCATCCTCTTGTATCACGTTGTGCTCTGCGAAGCACACTACTATACGGGCCACTCGACGAAGTAAATGGTTAAGACTCTTAGGAACTCCAACTGTGTGTCACTGCAAATGAAGAGACATGTCTCA
The DNA here is from genome assembly GCA_032191745.1 of Picea mariana. Taxonomy (NCBI): domain Eukaryota; kingdom Viridiplantae; phylum Streptophyta; class Pinopsida; order Pinales; family Pinaceae; genus Picea; species Picea mariana. The sequence goes on along the minus strand of JASDQU010685617.1, from coordinate 67,034 downwards.
CCTCTTGATAGGTGGTACACCCATGTTCAAACCTCAGAGGTTCCTCTCGACCTCTAGAAGTCCTCCCACCACAACCTCGTGCTCTACTACTACCTATGCGTCTCCATGACGCCCCAGTGTCAACATCTCCATCGAAAGTGATGCGCTTCTGTCTGCATGATGAAACAAAAATATATTTAGATCCCTTATTGAACACATAAAAAACAATATAAAATATAAAAAAAAATACGTGGCAAGGTTTAGTTTCGTACCTGACGCATATAACTGAATGCCCTCGGGGAGAACCAAGTCTGCACTACCTCGAAAGTCTACTCCAACATAAGGAAAATCCTCGATAACAATTAGCTCTCTCCTCCACCAAGCGAAGAAATCAGTTGTAAATTTAAATGTTGAAGGCTCATTCCCCAATCTTGGGGATATACTGGTCCACCTCTCCATCCATGGATTAGTTGCAGGATGCGCTATCAATGAAACATGTGGCTACATCTGGGGAACTCGCTCTAAAAAGAATGAAACTATAAAAGAACCATATCCAAATTTCTTTTTTCTACCTGTGCTGCGCTTCGATATATGTTCCTTAACATTTCAAAGAAACCCTATGCTCTAGTTAAACAACATGGGCTCTACACATTGTAAAGCATATGACATCTGTGATTTTGAAGCTAGACAAGCACTAGTAATACTTGCCAATTTGGTGATGGTGAATAGAATCGAATGAAGTTCCACATCCCTTACATCTTTGATCACGATTCGGCCACCTACCGATCTTGATCCTGGTATACAATGCTCAACAACATACGCCTTAGTTGGCTGAGGAGTTTCCCGGTGTCCAGACAAGAGGATAAGATCCCCTCTCCTTGAGAGCCCCATTATAAAGTAGACATCATCAAGCTCAATCTTGACCGTGTGTGGCCTAATGAAAAATTCTAGTTTTGCATCATCCCGTAAACCAATCAAGTACTCAAGTAATAGTACTTCTTTCCTCATGTTTTGGAGCTTAAAATACTTGAGTAAACTGGAATTTCGAAAAGATGCCCTTGCTTGAGGGCTTTGTAAAGCGACAATTTCATCGAACTCATGTTCACATTATTTCCACTCTATCATGGCTAAATTATCGGTGAAATATACAAATACAAAGAATTAAACATCCTTAGTCAAATATTTATGGAAGGAAATTGTGTCTTTTTATTCCAAAAGAGAAAAAAAAATTAGTTATGCACCAACGCTCCCTTAAATCTGCCCACAGAGCACTAACACTCCCTAGGCATGTGCACCAAGGCACTGAAATATTGATCGATGCTCCCCTCATCCCTTTGAGGGAGCGTCGATCTGGTTCGGTGCATAGGGCTTCCCAAGGGGCCTAGAACACTCAAAATACAAGCTAAAAAACAAAATAAAACCATAAAAAATGATTCAAAAATTCCTCATTTCGATAATAAAACCATAAAACACGTCAAAATTCCTCACTTCGATAATGTCACATTCTCATTGTCGCAAGTGTCGCACTTTTTTCACAAGCATCGTGAATGTCTCATTTTTGTTCTGCATATGTCGCATTGCGAATGACACCATGGAAACACTTGATACATCCTCTAGAACATGTTGGAAGGGGAAACCACATCATTTGACAAACCAAGAAAAAAAAAATTCCTTGAGAAATGATCATCTTAATGAACTTTTAGAGGATCAATGCTCCCCTACTCATATGCAGGGAGTGCTAGCGCTCCCTATCTATCTAGCAGGGAGCATTGCACCGCTTTGTTTCCAGTTCTGAGGGAGCGGCGATTGGTTGAGAGAATCATGGGAATAAATCCCCCTTATCTATAAAGACAACTAGAGATGATCTAAGTTGGTTTGACTCGAATCCAAGATTTAGGTTGCATCTAAGGGAGATTCCACAACTAATGGATTCATATCCTCAACTTATTCCAAATATAACCAAGGTGGTTGATCCTCTCAAAGCCTATAAAAATATGCATTCTCATGGTGAAGAGGAGGAGAATAATCATCAAAAAGTATTGTCATTCTGATCTTGGATCTTTCGAGCAAGGGGTTGGACAAGGAGGACTTGGAGATGTTGCTGCAAATACATCTAGAAATTGTAATTTCCTTGTAATGTTCTCATTAATATATGCTTGGCCCATTTCCTTCAAGTTTGTGTATGGTTGCATCTACTTGTCTATTATTGATTAATTTAGTTTAAACTATTCTTGGTAGAGTAGGAAGTCTGTTTTTTCTTCGCTTTCCATTGGATTGCAAATATCATTAAGGAGCTTGAAGATCAAGTTCAGCCTGGATTAAGCGAGGACAAGCTTCAGAAAAAGGTACATCATACTTTCTTCCTTTTTTTCCTTTGACTAGTTTAACTACATTTAAAGGAATGTTAGTGTCCAATGTTAGCATATTTTTGTCTTGGTAGTGGGGGTCTAGATTCCAAGAGGATATTCACATGTCCATAGGGGAAGTTTCCTACAACACTGAGGATCGATGACTTGTTTGACCAATTAAGGGGTGCTATAATTTTCTCCAAGATTGATTTGAGGTCTGGATACCATCAGGTCCGAATTAAGGATGAATACATCCACAAAACAACCTTTAGGACAAGATATGGTCACTATGAATTTGTGGTGGTGCCATTTGGGCTTACCAATGCATCAATCACTTTTATGTGCTTAATGAATAATGTACTCAAAAATTTATTGGATAGGTTTGTGTTGGTTTTCATTGATGATATCCTAATCTATTACAAGAATAGGGAAGAGCATGAGGAACATATCAAGCTAGTACTTCAAGTGCTAACATAACATCATCTCTATGTTAAGTTTAGTAAGTGTGACTTTTTCCAGAAACAAGTCCATTACTTAGGCCATGTTATTTCTGAGGAAGGAGTGGCAGTTGATCCTGACAAGATAAAATCCATTATGGACTGGCCTGCCCAAAAAGATGTATATGATGTCAGATCCTTTATGGGCCTAGTAGGGTACTATAGAAGGTTCATAAAGGGATTCTCCAAGATTGGTTTCCCAATCACCTCCCTTCAAAAAAAGGGGGTTAAATTCATTTGGAAATCAAAATGTGAAGAAATATTTCAAGAGATCAATTACCTTCTAACCAATGCGCCTATGTTGAATATTACAGACCCAAACAAGGACTTCCTTGTGTGTACAAATTCTAGCAAGGAAGGGCTCAGAGGAGTCCTTATGCAAGAAGGACATGTGATTTGCTACAAATCCATAAAATTGAATAAGCATGAAGTCAATTATGTGACCCATGACGTGGAATTACCCGCCATAGTGCATGCTTTAAAAATGTGGAGGCATTACCTCCTAGGTAGAATATTTGTGCTTATGACAAACGATAGTGGGTTGAGATATTTGTTTGACCAACCAAAAGTCAATATTAGACAAGCTAGGTGGATGGATCTCCTTAGTGAGTTTGATTTTGAAATCAAACATATCAAAGGAAAGGAGAATAGGGTGGTTGATTCCATTACTATAAGTAAAGTGATTCACTTGGAATATGTAAGCGCCAATGAATCAGATATCAAAGAGAGACTAAAAAATGCACAAGAAACATATGCATTTTTCAATATTGTGACATCATACCTAAAGCAAGAGCCCATAAGGATGAAGTATGAAGGTTATCAGATGTTTAATGATGGCCTTCTAACTTACAAAGGTAGATTGTATATTCCTAATTGCGACGACTTGAAGAGATTCATAATGGATGAACTACAAAAAAGACCATATATTGGTCATCTTGGTTATCAGAAAATGATCACGGCCACTAGGAAATTATTTTATTGGCCCAGACTGAAAAATGACATAGCTGATTACTTAGATACGTGTCTAGAATGTCAGCAAGTTAAGTTAGAGAACCAACATCCAGCGGGGATGTTGCATCCCCTACCAATCCCAGATTGGAAATGGGAAACCATCTCCATGGATTTCATCACAGGATTTACAAAATCAACTAAATATAATGATGCCATTATGGTAGTTGTGGAAAAATTGAGAAAGGTTGCTCACTTCATTGCCATCAAGTCGACTTGCAAGGTAATAGATATTGCCAGTATTTCCATGAAAGATATATTTAGACTGCATGGCATGCATAAGGAAATTATATCCGACAGAGATACAAAATTTACTTCAAACTTTTGGAAGTCTTTGTTTGTTGGTTTTGAAACAAAATTGCTCTTTAGTACAACCTATCACCCTCAAACTAATGGGAAGATAGAGAGGGTAAACCAAGTTTTATAAGACATGCTGAGGATGCATGTAATGCATCAACCCAAGAAGTGGGAAGACTACCTAACACTGGTAGAATTTTCGTACAACAGTGGCTATCAAGAGTCATTAAAAATGAGCCCTTTTGAAGCCCTCTATGGAAGGAAATGCAATATTCCAATCAGTTGGATTAACCTAGTGGACAGAATCACAATCGGGCCAGATATGCTAAAGGAAATGGAACAACAAGTAATTCAGATTAGACATAATCTGAAAATAGACCAGGATAAACATAAGAGCTATGCAGACAGAAAAAAAACTCCTAGAGAATTCAAAGCATGAGATCATGTGTATCTCTGAGTTAGACCCAGGAAAACATATTTGAGGATGGGAGTGGGACCTGTAGCCTATAGGCTAGCACTCCCTCCCATAGTGAAGGAACATAATGTTTTCCATGTTTCATTATTAAAGAAATATGTGCATGATTCTAATCATATTATTAACTGGTATGTAATTCATGTGGAACTAGATGGAGAATTCCTTCCATAACCTTAATGCATAATAGACAGGAAGGAGACCCCACTCAGGAACATAACCATTGCACAGGTCAAGGTGAATTGGAAACACTTTGACTCAGATGAGGCTACATGGGAAATGGAGTATTCCATGAGACATGCATATCCATTTTTGTTTACTTCTGTACATACAGAGCACATCGACAGATAGAACATCGAGGAAGATGTTCCTTTAAGGGGGATGGGATTGTAATACCCTTGTTTCCCCCAGTTTGTAAATATAATTATAACTGGGCAAGAGACCATGGCATACTAGATATGTGTGAATGTTTGATTTGATGAACCTTTGTATAAAATGGTCAATGTATGTATTTTCTATTATTAATAGAAAATGGATAAGTGTTGCATAACTGCTGAAAAGGGGGGGGTTTCCAAGATATACCATGGATTCTATGAGAGAGATGGTGAGGGAAATCAAGAATTGTTGAGATGACCCTCACCAAACTAATTCCTTACTGGATGTAATTGCTCAATAGTCCTTTGACCAAGAAATGAATTACCATTCAGGCTGGTAGTTGGAAGGCCCTCCTCGAGAGTTAATGAGGAGATGGGGCAGCGTACCCATCTGTATGGCTTCCAAACCTGACCATGAGTTGGGGATTCGAACCCACACAACCTTGCTGAGGAAGGAAAGAAATGAAGTAATTCAGGGGATACAGGTAGATCTGCAAGGAAGCAGAGTGGAGAAAATGATATCCAAAAGAGAAGAGAGCACTTTTCAACTCTGGAGTTGAAAGGAAAACTCAAAAGAAAGCTTGCTCTGGGAGAAAGAATCCATGGGCAGGGTTTTCACTACAAGCTGATAAACAAGGTTGACAAGTGAATGTGTAAGTACTCATGAAGACCTCCTTGCTTGGTATAGAGAAAACCAGTTGCAAAGATCTTTTGGGAGGAGGAGAGTAACCTATGTCCTTGACTGTCGTTGAGAAAGGAGAAAGAGTCTCTCTTAGAGCATCATGGTCTACCTCGGGGGTGGCCAATAGTAAATCCATTAGGAGTGGTTGTGCCTATGGTTGGGTGGAAACAGGCACCCCTTTCAGCAGTCGCTTCATGGTTTCCAGTTTCTGATAAGTATCTTCATTCTCCGTGTAATGAAATGGAAGTGATGGTTGAATGTCCGTGTTTATGGTTAAGTTTTACAGTGTTTGAAAAGTTATTAGAAATTCTCATTTTCTTCTATAAACTGCTATATTTACATGGTCTTATGTTTGCCTCAGTTTAACAGCTAGAGAGTTATGGGATGTGAGCCTGTAAGTAAGTATAAGTATAGGCTACGATTTTTGCACTGGCTGGAGATTTCCTAAGTGGACGTTTCCCCAAGATGGAATTTGCAGTGCAAGAGTTGATATGGGTTTAGCCATATTATTTTAGTGTTTTCAACCTCTCGAATTCCCTTCGCGGGAAGACTAAGTTCGAATTGAGTGGAAGTAGGGTGCCTCCATTAGACCCTTAACCTAATGACCAAGGGATCATGTCGAGGTCCTTAACCAATACATGACTAAGAGATTAGTGTGTAGCCCATGAGAATTTTTGGAAGACTTGTGTGACCAAGGTCTGGGAACCCTGTGCTAGGCCCGAAAGGAGTTAAGTTTTTTTGGATTCAGAACTCCAGGAATTCATAGCTTCAGAGTGTTATGACCTTACCATTTGCAAATTGGTCAAAGTAAACTTATCGACATGGTCAACCGACATATGGCAGTTTCCCTAACCATGGAAGAATAAACATGTCCATCGTTAAACCCTGACTCATTCACCAATTGTGACGTAACGAAAATCATAGATCTAAGGGTATTCAGGAGTTTCCCTAGCCGTTGTATCTATGTTGAATTCAACTCTGATGCTGACCACTTTGGGGGAACAACGATGCCATGACCCCAAATTCCCTGAATGTCGAAGTTGTGAATTGATTAGGGTCATGGATCTAGGAATACGTTGGGAATCATTCTCACCCGTTAGATTGAACTTAGTGAAGAGGTAGTGCTAAGTACTTCAGCGAAGTCCCACTTCGGGAGAATAGAGGCGGTTTAACGCCAAAAATTTTAAATGATGGAGTTGTGAAGTAATGTGGATCATCGATCTAAGGACCCTTTGGGATCTTTCTCAACCTTCAGATCAACCAAGAATAAGTACTTGTGTACAAAACTTCGATGAAGTCCTACTCCGGGAGGAAAGGAGTGTGGAGAGAGTAGAAACCCTTGAACGTTGAAGTTACGAATTAATGTGAGCCGTAGATTTATGGATCTACGTGGACACACCTTGACTATGGGATCTAAGGGGTATTGGGAGATAGCTGGCGGGAACTTCAAAGATCTAGGAGGTTTGGAAAGTAGGTGAAACTAGGAACCCCCAGAGGTTGCCAGTCCTGGATTGACGTGACATGCCGATGTCACCTAGGGTAACATGGACCCCTATCCTATATGCCATGTGTCACCCTAATTTTTGCTTATCATAGACCCTAAAGGAAATTAGAACGTGACACATGTCATATCCTAACGAGGACATGTGTCACCCTTGGCCCCTGCCGCGTGTCATCCCCCTGGCGCATGAATGCTCGGTCAAAGGTTGGTGGAGTACTCGAGACTTCGGGAGTTCAGGACTTCAGAGTCCGAGACTTCGAGACTCTGGGGAATGTGCACACAGAAAGAAAAAGGGGCATTTAGAGTCAAACGATGAACTTCCCTCTAGCTTATGTGTTAAATAAGGAACAATCCCACGTCATTGGATTGGACGGTGGGTGGACTTCCACCGTAGATGTAGAAATTTGGAGATGGTATGAATGAGATGGACCCACGTCTTGCTTGACTAATAACGCCCGAAGATATTTGGGAGGTAGTAACTTGCAATCTAGAACTCAGATTTCAGTATGGTGGCAATCGTTAGAAAGCTCTTGGTGAGAAAAATCCGATGGAGATCCCGGAATTAGGATTTGAGATAGTTAAGGAAAACTAAATTATGACACACCATCCCTTAAAAGAGTATTTAGGGGTCAGGTGTGTCACAATTAGGCATGTGGAACCCCCTTTATCCCCCTCTCTCATGGAATCCTAGATCCCAACATTACCATCCCTCTTGTATCACAACCAACGATGTGTTTTTTATTAATAATTTCAATGTACAATATACATAGCTCAACCCTTGATCATATTTATCAGCACAATATCTCTAAGCCCAAAACATGTTGGATCACCGAACTAAATTACATATGTAAAATTAAATTATAATTCACAAGGATTAAAACTAGGGATGTTACACTCTCAAAGGGACAAAATTCCAAGGCATAGTGTGCAATATGCACCTTCCCATGCTACTCTAGGCCTTCAATCCAATTCTCAGGAAAAGGGAGGGTACCCTTAATACTTCCTAAGGAAAGAGTACTTATATGTCACTCAAGGGAAACATATTTATACATGAATATCACACTGGATTTCTAATAGAGATAATTAGTACACGCGGTCAATATATACTATTTACTTAAAACAAAATAAAAAGGATGTGATATGTATTTTGGAGGTCATCAAGAAGCCAAACAACAAGGGGATTTAAAAGGTTTCAACCATAGGAATGATATTTTGGACCATGGTCACCATAATGCAATTTTGCTTGGAAAATAACTTGGGTAAAATGAATAAATATGAGTTGAGGAGGAGGAGAAACTACTTTCCTAACACATATTTATCAAATAGAAAACCAAATGGGTAAGGAAATCATAGATCCATTCATTTATTCAACACCATGTGCAACAAAAAATGAAATAGAAAACCATCATAACTTACTTGAATCTAATGTTTACCAGTGGAAACAACCTTAGTCATGCTTTCACAATAAATTCAACAATACATTTACAAAATAGTAGCTCACGTTTTAGGGACTATATAGTCTCATATTTGGAAAAAAAAACCCATCTCATTTATACAATAAATGCACCAAGGATTAGGGATCATAAAACCACTATCTTGGGCCTCATTGCTTCCAGGATTTACAAAATCTATTACTCAAAGATGCTTACAATGAGTATGAAAATGAAAGAGAAGAGGAGATGAACAAGAAGGAATTTACTTTCCACTATAAAAATAATGATACCACAAGAAGATCCTCTATTTATAATGGCATCTTTCCTCTATTTTCCCCTATTTTATGTTGAATTCAACCTCTAATCCTTGAAATGAGAAAGGTATTCTCTCTTATAGAATTTATGAAAATTATTTTTGGGATAGGGGGAAAAAAAAAATCCTTGAAATTAGGTCAAACTTTTTCATTCAGCCACCAATGAGAATGGTCCTTCTACAATTTTATCAAATTCTTTTAGAATATAATCCTCTTAGACCATGGTTAAAATCATGGCCAAGATCAAGATTTTTTTAGTAAGGGTAAGTTTTTTCTTCGTCAATGGTAGCAGTGCTTATAGGCCATTGTTTCAAACCTTGACTTACTTTTCACTTTCTCTTGAAATAAATTAGAGGCCCTATCCCCAAATGAATGTGAAAGGAGGACAGGACATGAGTTTCAACATTTTGATCTAGGATAACATCCGAGGACTATCTTTTCTCAAGCCTTTTAATCTCAAGCTATGTAGGACTATCCTACCTAGGACTTTGGGACTTAGTGAAATTGAACTACCATGGTTGGTTTGTTAAAATCATGCCCTTGTCCTTTCAAAAATTTTGGTGTGATGATGATGAAATTAATATTAACAACCTTTCCCAGATTGGTTGCTCGACGATTCCCACCAATGTTATTTTTCTTTATTTCTCTTGAACCTAAGATGTAATGTTCCTGACTTGGCTAGTCTAGGAAATGTTGCTAATGTGTATGTAGGATCTATTTTTTACAACATATAAATGATCATACAAATAATAAATGCGATAAAGGACTGCAAAGTTTATATTATGATATCTCTGCGGATTACAAAAGGCCGAATGCGGCCGAATAAACTGACAATACTCGACTAGATCAACAGACAAAGGATATTAGCTGGAATACAAATAAGAAACTGCGGCTGAATAAAATAACAACACTCGGCTATATCAAAAGACAAAAGGATCTTATCCGGAATACAAATAAGCAACTAAAAGATAATACCCGGAATATGGGAGCATTGCGGAATCAATGAAGAATGATGGAAGACCTGGATGATCTTCCCGATGACTAGGGTGTGTCTTTCAACACCGAAATCAGCCAACTGGTGTCTTCCTCCTGGAATACACTGAACTATCTCTCCTGAGATGCACCTCTTCTCCTCAATGACAAGTCATAATCTGCATAATGATGAATTAGG
>JASDQU010685616.1:977-40145 GCA_032191745.1 Picea mariana | reverse complement strand
ATGACAAGTGTAACCTTCTTTTGGAAAATGTTCTTAATGAAGAGTTTGATCTTCCATTATCATGACATGATCATAATATCATCTCGATAACCAAAAATGTGGATAACACTTGGGCAACCTTTAAATTTTGCTTTATTTTTATCATTTTCTCCTCCAATTCCATGAGAAAGTCTAGCACAACCACTGCTCTATCTGTTGGGTTATCCCAGCTTACTGGTGTGTTGCACTTTCTTCCATAAAGTGCCTCAAATGGGCTCATCTTTAGAGATGTTTGATACCCATTGTTATAAGCAAACTCTACCAAGTGTAGGTAGTCTTCCCATTTTGATGGTTTATCCATCACATACATCCTCAACATATATTCAATCACTTGATTCACCCTCTCTGTTTTTCCATTTGATTATGGATGATAAGATGTACTAAAATTCAAATTTGTTCCAAATCCATTAAAGAATCCTTTCCAAAATTTTGAGGTAAATTTTGGATCCCGGTCAGAAATAATTGTCTTGGGTATGCCATGTAATCGAGAAATTTCCCTCATAAATATCAACAATGTTGGCTGCCTTGTGAGTGAGCTTAACTGGAATAAAATGGGCAGCTTTAGTACGCTTATCCACCACTACCATGATATAATCATGTTGCTTGTTTGTTCTGGGCAGTTTAGTGATGAAATCCATGGTTACAACTTACCACTTCCACTCAGGAATGGGTAATGGATGTAGAAAATGAGTTGGGTGTCTATGGTTAGCCTTTACCTTTTGACATTCCAAACATTTGGCAATAAAATCAACAACCTCTTTCTTCATGCCTAGCCAATAATATTGGCTCTTGACAGCTGCAATAGTTTTTTGATAACTTGGGTGCCCAGCATAAGGTACATTATGCATTTCTCTCAATATCATAATTTTCAATTCATGAGAATTTGATACATAAATTCTGCCCCTGTACATGAGAATTTGATTATTATCTAGCTTATATTCCTCGATTTTCTACTGCAAAATGCCTTGTTGTAATTTTGCCACTAATTCCTTGTATTTCAAATCTGATTTGGTAGCCTCTATAATTCTGTCTTTCAAATATTATTGGTACATGCTAATGGTTGTAGCATGCAATTCATGCACTCTTCTACTGAGTGCATCAACCACTTTTTTCTCTTTCCCCTTGATATGATTTATATCAAAGTCATATTCACTTAGAAATTCTAACCGTCTGCTTTGCCTAGCATTTAGAGTTGGCTGATCAAATAAATATTTTAGAACATTATGGTCTTTCCTCTACTCAAACCTTTTCCCCATGAGGCAGTGTCTCCATTTCCTCAAGGCATGCACTATGGCTTCCAACTCCAAATCATGAGTGGCATAGTGTCTTTCATGGTCCTTCAACTTTCTTGATTCATAACATATAACAAACCCATTTTGACTAAGGACTCCACCAAGTCCTTCTTTACATGCATTTGTGCATACAATAAATTCTTCATTTGTGTTTGCAATCCTTAGTATTGGAGCACTTTAATAATTTTTTCAAGTGTTGGATACTCTTTTCACAATCCAATGTCCACTGAAACTTCGCAGCCTTTCTTTGCAAGTAAGTGATTGGGTGTGCAATTTTTTAGAATCCTTCAATAAATCTCCTATAGTAGCCTACAAGACCCATGAATGATCTCACCTCTGTCACATTATTTGGCATTGACTATTATCTAATGGCTTCTATCTTCTCTATATCCGCTGCTATCCCATCCTTTGAAATGTTATGTCCCAAATAATGAATTTGCTTTTGATAAAATGAGCACTTGCTCAATTTGGAATACAATTGATGCTCCCTTAATACTTGCAACACCATCCTCAAATGATGTTCATGCTCTTCCTTTGACTTAGAATATATAAGAATTTCATCTAAAAAGACAATGACAAACTTGTCTAAATATTCTCGGAAAACAGCATTCATTAAGCACATGAAAATAACTGGTGCATTTGACAACCCAAATGGCACCACTGTGAACTCATAATGACCATACCTTGTTCTAAAGGAGGTCTTGCTGATATATTCCTCCTTAATTCTTAACTGATGGTATCCTAACCTGATATTTATCTTTGAAAAGATCTTTGCATACTTCAATTGATCAAAGAGATCATCAATCCTTGGCAAATGATACTTTTTCTTAACAGTCACTTTATTCAACTATCTGAAATCAATGCACAATATTAATGTCCCATCTTTCTTCTTCACGAACAAGACTGGGGCACCCCAAGGTGACACACTTGGGCATATAGACCCCTTCTTCAAAAGTTCTTCAAGCTGCATTTGCAACTCCTTCAGCTCTAGTGTACTCATTCTATAAGGATTCTTTGACACTGGAGTTTCTCCAGGCATTAAATTTATAGAGAAATCAATATTTCTCTTTTCGGGTAGTCTTGGTACCTCCTTGAACACATCTTTAAACTCTTTCAGGACTGTATGATCTTCCAAATTTGGCACCTTATCTTTAGGTGTCTCTTCCATATGAGCTGCAAATATTTGACACCCTTTTCTATAACGTCTCTTCAACTGCAATGCTGAAATTTATTTGATGGTTACTGCCTTGGGAATTCCCTGCACTCTCCATAGGTTCCCTTCCTCATCCAAGAAATTAAATGCCTTGTTATGAAAATATAGGATAACATGATGTTGGTCCAACCAATCCATCCCAATTAGACAGTCATAGGAACCTAAAGGCAAGATGTTCAAATATGCCCTGGTGTTCAGTCCATTCATGTCCATAAGACATGACTTAACCATCTCATTAACTTTTCTTTTGGCTCTTGTAGCCAGCTGGACCAACCAAGATTTTCCATGTTTTCTTCTTGGAAAATGAAAACTTTCCACCATCTTAGGATCTATATAACTATGACTAGCTCTTGAATCAATTAAAATAGAAATTGTTTGGTTGTTGATCATACCTTCCACTTCAATCATGTGTGATTGATACTCTACTTGCTTGTTGTCCAAGGCTGCATATATCCTTGGTACATTTTTTCCCATGTCCTCAATTGTTTCAACTTGTTGTCCATTGTGAACAGTCCTCACTTTTTCACCCTTATGAGGACAATATATGAACATATGATCTCCTTTACAACCCCAACATTGTATAGGTGGTTGCCTTGGCCTTTGACCTCCTGACTCAATCGTTCTGGGTTCTCTAGAATTTGGTTGTACCTGAGTATTATTTCTGAAGAATGGTTGCTTAGTTGTTCCTCGGATCCATCTTGAATTTCTTTTTGTCCTCCCAAGGTTTTTGGAAAGTTGGCCTTGTTTTTTGTTGATCATATAGGCATTTAGCTCATCTTATGGTCTCCTCCAATGTCTTGGGATCATCATACTGTATTTTGTCAGTGATGAATGATGGAAATCCACTCAAATACCTTTGAATCTTAACTGTCTCATCCTTGATGAAAGAGACATACTTCAACAGTTCTAAAAACCTTCTCTCATAATCATCTATGGTCATACTCCCAAACTTGAGTTCAAAGAACTCTTTCATTTTCTTGTCATAGTATCTCTTAGTCAAGTATTTTCTCTCAAAATACTTCCCGAATTCCCTCCAAGTAACACTTTTCTCTTTAATGTGTTGCACCTACACAAGCCGATCCCACCACATGGATGCCTTTCCCTTGAGTTTATAGATGGTAATTCTTCCTTCTGTATGAGAAGAATAATTATTAAATTGAAAATACTTTCTCATTCCCAATAACCATGTCTCTACATTTTCATCCTTCTTGTGCTCACCATCAAATGTAGGAGGTTTGATTTTGTTCATTTCTCCTCATAGCTCATCCACCCCATACCTCTTATGCTTTATGACATGGGATGGATTTGAGTTGTTGTCTTCTCTCTTATTGGAATGCGTCGGGGAGTGATGGTGATGTCTGCTTACACTTCTTGTTTTTCTTTTCTCATCAGGAGACCTGTGACTTCCTGATTTTCTTGAGCCACTCTCCTTATCCAATTTATTTTCTATTCTGTTCAAGCTCTACATTAGATTCATGTTGAATTCATCATGTTGCTCCTTGGATCTCATAATCCTTTCATTATCATATTTATGGATTTGGACATCCCTTTGCAAATTTTTAATGGTCTCCACCATATTCATGTTTTCATCCCTTCCTTCTCCATGTCCATTGGAGTTTGTTCCTTCAATGCCCAAATGGACATCCATCCCTATAATCTCATCTTCCTGGATGTAAGTCTGTTGTGCCTCTTCCATTCCTCTGGACTCTGTGTTGATCCCAATCTGATATATTTCTTGTTAACTCTGCAAAATGTGAAACCAACAAAACTTGGTCAGGCTACCGTTTCAACAATCTCATGAAAAATATGAACCATTCTGGTTCAATAATATATCAGAAATCTTTCTTATGATTTCCTAAAAAATTGAATGCCCAGATCAATTTTTTGGCTGTATATTTAGATTCCACTTTCCAACACCTTTCCAATTCCTTCTCCCATGCTCAATTCTGAGTTTTGATCAGAAAGTTATGGTTATTATAAATTTGTCCATAAATTTTTCTATTCATTTTTCAACTTGGCGCAACTCTGCACTGTAATTATGTAATTTAGCACCTACTCCATTGGAGTTTTCATGGGATGTCAATTGGGTTTCTTCGTATACATCTTATGGACACTCTGTCCAAGTTTCAACTTTTTCTGGGTTCAGAGATGCTAGTTACAAACTAAAATTCCAGACCAAAATACCATATTGTAATTGGTATGCTACAGGTACCTTCTTTTCCATTTTTAACATTTTTAACATGAACAATAGTTTAATTCAGCTCTGGGAATTTCTTCTATGGTTCAATATATTTCCATTGACTAATCCTGCGCCTCAATCGGATTCTGGAGAAGAAAGTTATGTCTCTTTCAAGTTAGTTGGGTCTTAAAATTTACCATCCACTGTTTGTGCTGTAAATTTCTCATAAAAGCTCCATTTGATGAATAGTTTACACCATTAGAAATATCTCTTCGAGATCTTTTATTTGAGCTATAGAGACAAAGTGTGCCTTGGCACACTCTACTTTCATGGTTTTTGAGTAGCTAAAAATGTTGTTAAGGCCCTCAAAAACGCGCTGCAAAAAGATGACATTCGAAGAGTATAAAATGTCGCAGAAATTCAATAGTTTTTCGATGTTGTTCACCATCCAAATGACTTTGCACCCATAATTTTCAACCTGTACATCCATATTTAGCATGCACGGCATCACCATAGCGTAAATCGTCTCCACACACCTATAACCATTGTGTATCACTTCTCTGTCACACCAATAACTAGCGCACACTACTTTTGTGTCACACGCCAATATCCATCGTGCATAGTTTTGGTTCTGGTACTATTACCTATTGCACGCCATTTTTGTATCGTGCACTGATATTCCATGCGCATTTCACTCTAAGTGTTGCTCCATGCCAAATTTTAGTACACCCCCACCACGCATCAATACTTTGCGTGCACCATTAACTAAACTGTCGCGCGATAACATATACCCACATTGTGCGCGCACTAACCAAACGCCTTTGCACTCTGCCAATACTGTGCACACCACAGACATCATTATTATGTTTGTGAATACTGCGTACACCACGCACATCATTATTATGTGTGTGCACACCATGCACACCGCACAATGCTAAATTTAGCATGCGCACCTACACACCAACATTTTTCCACGCGAAGCCAAAATTTAGTGCACGTACTTGCACGCCAACATTTTTCCGTGCGACGCCAAATTTTAGTGTGCACACCCGCACACCAATATTTTTTCGCGCGATGCCAAATTTTAGTGCATGCATACGCACACCAACATTTTTCTGTGTGGCACCAAATTTTTACATATCACAAGATTTTTAATGTGTGGCATGCATTTTTAGTGCGCCCACCTGCACACATTCATTTTTATCCACATCAATTCCTCTTGAATTCTGCTGCAAAAATTGGGGATTTTTCCTAACTTGTTTTCTCCAATTTACCATAAACATTCTGCAACCACGAAATTCATTCAATTTTCACCCCGATAACACCAATTCAACCTCTGAAACAACAAATCGTTGTGGGTTGATATTTCTGGAATGGATTTTTCCACACTCAATTCATGAATTGAGAATTTTAATTGCTAATCTCACTCCAACTATCGTGACTTCACTGTAACTTCAAATTCGACCAATTCTAGGTCTGAATTTGCTAGAACAATATTAAATCAATAATATCTCACCACTTGGCTAAATTTCTCAATTTTCACATGAATTTAACAACAGAAATTGGGGATTTTCCCAACTCCCCGTCGTTGCTTCTAAATTTTACCGTGGATGCTCTGCAACTCAAAATTTGGCCACTTTGAAATAAATCCTCTGTGAAATTTTTCTTCAACTCAACTTGCTCGACCCATCCAGGCTCAGTGTTGAAAACTGAAGCTTTGATACCATGTTGTAATGTTCCCGACCACCCACGTCGGGCCATAATACACGAGAGAATGCTTTCATTATCTCTGCAAAACATACTGTGACATACCCAACATCCAACTGAGCTATGACACATAAATTTTACGAACTACATACAATTAAAATATACACACATAGAACTCTTGCATATATATATATATATATATATATATAATGTAAATAGACAAATACATCTGTAAATGCACGGATTCACACTGAAATAACAGTAAACGTATACATGTAGCATATACATGAAATACCCATAAATATACAGACAGTTATAAACACACATAGGATAAACCCATAAAAATAAACACGTAAATAATAATGCGACATGTAAATTTATCACACAATTGACACTTATCTTGGTAATAATGTAACCAATTGCGTGCAGACCTTCCACAAACCTCCCAACCTTAGACCACACTGCTCATCACTCTTAGCAGTGGGTCACCCCCGAGCTGGGACTAAAATCCACCCATGTAAAGGGATTCCTAACCAAGATAATGGCTCATAGACAACAGGAAAGACTCTTTCATAGGTGCCAAATAAAACTAATAGCCTACATTCCCTCATACCCAACATGCATGTCCCACCCCAGAAAGTGTGCCCCTTCTCTACTCAACAGTCCTTCAACTGCCCCACTTCCTTTCTGGGCTCCAACAATAGGCTAGACAAAAAGTCTCAGAGCCCTGTAGTTGTAGTTTATCACTTTCAGAAAATCAATTCCCAACAATTCTCTCACCCAGAGATAATTTTCTCATGGGCATGACAACCCGCCTCTTCAATATCCCATGGGCCTGACAACTTGCTTCTTCAGTCCATCTCCCTAGCTAACTAGCTACACAAACAGTTATGGTTATGGATACGAGTTTTGGTACAGTGATAGGAAGGTATGAAGGATAATTGACTATGTGAGTCAAATGGTCATGGAATCATGGTTGAATGATGGTAGGAATGATGGAAAGAATGAATGATCGGAAATGAACTAAGTCCCAACAATATGTATGCATGTCCCCAACTTGACACTTGTCATATTTGGAGCTACATTGGCCCACTTGTCCCCAACTTTGGAACTTAGGATAAAATAATTATCCATACTTTATACTTTAAGAAATATTAATATAATATTCATTTTTGTCTTAAGCTCCCTAGCTTATCCCCTTTTCCTTAACTTTTATCCCCCACCCTTTCCCTAACTAGTGGAGTTTAGTCGCCCGTACTCTTTTGTCATGGTTGATCTGCTCGTAGTGATGCATTTTATATTAATGTTAAGGCATATACAAAAGTAGGCACAATAGACTTTAACATCTAAGCTCTTTGGCGTAATAATCACAAAACTGGCTCACCAGCCTATAAAACACAACATATACACAAAGGCTCCCTGGCCTCAAAATCGTGCGCACTTAAGTTGTTGTGCGCAGTATCCTAGAATGTGTACACTTCATCATTTTACTGCGCAGTACATGCGTGCACTATGCCATGAAAGGTGCATACAAAAATATATCAAACAACTCACCAGCTTAAGCACATTTAAAAGTTGGGTTCGACCTAGGGATATTACACTTTGTTGGCATGGCATAGGCGTCGAACTTTTATTTTTTTTAGTACCCCTTTATCTTTGTTGATGTGTCACCCTTTCTCGTGTGGCACAGGTGTCAAAATTTTTCTTTTATTAGTACCCCTTTGTATTTATGGACATGTCACCCTTGATAATGTGGCATAGGTGTCGACATTTTCTTTTTCTTAGTACCCCTTTACCTTTGTTGACATCTCACCCTTGTGTAGAATTAAACCACAATCCAAGACCTAATTGTGAGAAGGAAATGCTACACTAGATAATTGCAAAAGAGAGAGAGGAGAGAGAAAAATACAATCAATCTTCACACATAAGATACTAAGAAACCAACCAGGGATGATTTTAGGGGCTAAATTTCTCTCATGCGCTAATTTTGCATGGTTTTTCTAAAAACGAGATTCGCTATTTTAAAAATGATTTGACCAAATTCTATAGGATAAAATTATTTTACCTTAAAAATCGCTAAAATTTTATAAAAACTATATAAAATCCTTATAAATTTGAATATTTTTACAAAAATATTGCCAATCATTTATAGTTGGCATATGAAGGATTAGTAAGATTCGCCAAAGTTTCTACATTTTAAAATAAATTTCCATCCTTAAAATCACCCCTAAAACTAGCTCTAATCACTTTGTATTAATCCTTGATAATGAGTGCAATATATAAGACTCTCCACATGAGGAGTAATGCACACTAGGTTGGGATTTCCATGTGGATGCTCAAGTAAAAAATTAACTTCTCCCAATAGCAACAATTAACTGAAGTCAAAAGTTGCTAATAATAAGAAAAGGTAAAAATAATAGGTGTGAACTTAGTGAGAACTCTACATGAAGTCAACATGCATTCCATAATAGAAAAAATCTCATAGAATAATATTAGAGTCCAAGAATGGAACTAAAGTCCTAACTGAGTGAGAATTTGCTAATTATGGAAAGTCACTAAATAAGTGAAATGATTTAACTTAAAGTATTAGATGGGTAATGCGCACTTCCCTAGGAGGATGGTATTCTTACTAAAGTGCGTTCTATAGCCATGAAATATGAAATATCTCCTACATTTAAGGAAATAGGAATTATCTCCTAAAAAATAGGAATTTTCCTAATGGTAGCTTAAAAATAGGAATTTACCTGATGGTGGTTTATGAGCCCATGGTTTTGGAAACCCATTTTATTTTCCCATGGTATTACATATAGGAATCCACTAGCTAAAAATGTATGTTCTATAAATAGAAGTCCTCCTAAATAGTAGGAAAAATGGAAAAAAGTGAGTATTTCACTAAGTATGAAGTTGAACATGTACCCCAACATCCCCCATGAAACACAACAAAGGTGTGAAAAATGATGAATCCCAGAAATATGAATTCATGTTAGGCACTCATATACAAGTATAGATGTATAACAACTAAACGAAAGTGAGGTAAAGAGGAAAAATCCAGTGGGAACAAAACCCCCCCTCAAAATATGTTACTAACAAGAAAATAATGCTAACATGTTCAATTGATAAGATGATGTATCCCTCACTCCTAGAATGTCCCTCAATGAGACAAAATTTTGTTCTGTGAAAGGCTTTGTGAATATGTGTTCCACCTACTTTGAAGATGGACAAAACTACATATCAATGACTCCATCATGAATCTGTCCTTGAATAAAGTCCATATGAACCTCGATG
The DNA here is from genome assembly GCA_032191745.1 of Picea mariana. Classification (NCBI taxonomy): domain Eukaryota; kingdom Viridiplantae; phylum Streptophyta; class Pinopsida; order Pinales; family Pinaceae; genus Picea; species Picea mariana. The sequence goes on along the minus strand of JASDQU010685616.1, from coordinate 30,430 downwards.
TGCTTGGTCTGCTGCCTCTAAAATGGGTATATACACAACTTGAGAATACTATGGTTATCACACCATATAATTGTTGGACGATGAAAGTAAACTCCCAACTTTGTAAGAAAGTGTTGCAACCAAATAGCCTGAGTAGTAACATGCACTACACCCTTTTACTCTGCCTCTGCTAATGATAAAGAAAATGTTGATTTCTTCTTACTTAACTAACAGATAGGTCCCGATCCAAGGTAGAGGACATATCCTAAAGTGGACTTGCAATCAATGTTATCTCCTTCCCAATCTGAGTCTCTGTAGCCAACAAGATCTAAGGAATATCCTTTTGCATAATGTATACAAAAACTAGTAGTCCCCTTGACATATCTGAGAATCCTCTTTGTTTCCTTCTAGTGAAGCTCATGGGGCTCCTGCATGTACCTGGAAACTTATTCAACTACATAAGATATGTTCGGTTGAGAGTGTGTAAGGTAGAGAAGAATCCCCACCAATTGTCAATATCTAGTACAATCAACCAAAGGTGATGCACCGACATCCTCTAGTCTAACTCCTGATTGAAAGGGTGTTGGAGATGGCTTGAAATTTATCATCTGAAACCTATCAAGTAGATCTCTCACATACTTGGACTGAGACATTTTGATTCCTAAATCATTTTGGTTGATTTTAATACCAGGACAATAATTTAATAGTCCCATATATTTCATAGAAAACCTATCATGCAAAGCAATATTCACTGTAATAATGGAGGAGGTTGAGCTCCCTGTGATGAGTAAATCATATACATATAGAAATAATAGTGGAATTGGATCTGTGTTCCCCATCATACACACATTAGGATCCAATCTACATCTAAGAAAACCTCTAGAGAGGAGATATGAGTCCATTTTAGCATGCCATGCCCGAGGTGCTTGCTTAAGTCCGTACAATGAATTCCTCAACTTGAAAACTAATGATGGATCCTGAACATATCCCTCTAGATGCTACATATATATCTCCTCATTAATATATCCATGTAAGAATTCATTTTTCACATCCATATAGTGTACCTCCCACTTTCTAGCTACTGTAATAGCTAGATATAATCAAATGGAATCAATCTTAGCAACTAGTGCAAAAGTCTCCTCATAGTCAATGCCTTGCACCTATGAGAAAACTTTAGCTACCAACCAAGCCTTATACTTTGTAATGTATCCATCAACAACCCTATTTTTCTTGAAAATCCACTTACATCTAACAAGATTCTTGTTGGAAGGTAGAGGAATCAACTCTGTGTGTTGTTCTCTATCAGGGAATTGTACTCCTCTTTCATAGATTCCTTCCAATGGGGGTTTCCTTTAGCCTCTTCATAAGACTGAGGATCTGATCCAAGTACCATTTAACAATAAATAGGAAGCAATGGCTCCATGGTAGTAAAATATTTCGGAGGCTCTACAAACTGAGATCTAGTTCTCCATGGGTCGACACAATCACCCACTTGATCACCTACTACCTGAAGAGTTTGTTGTGTCCATCGTGGTCGATGCTCTAGAACTGCAATTTTTTTTTCTGATTAGAAATATTATATATATCATATTCACATATTTTATCATAAATATGATCGGAATAAGTCTCACGAAGTTCCGCAACTAGTGGCGGTGGAGATGGAGGTGTAGACTGCTCTGGAACTACCTGTGAAAGACCCTCTTCAAATTTAACACTCCTTTGAATGAATAGTGTATTTGAAGGAGTATCTAATAACTTGTATCCATTCACTCCCTTTGGATATCCAACAAAAATACACTACTTACTCTGAGATTCCATAGCTTTCCTCTAATCGGAAGGGATCCTATCCCATGCATGGGAACCAAAAATTCTGAAGTGAGTGAATTTCAGTTTATTTCTGCTCCAAGCCTCATATGTATAGATTCCCTTGACTAATTTATGAGGAAATCAATTTTGAATGTAGGATGCGTAGTTGATAGATTCAGCCCATAACTTTGGAGGTAGTGCTCTAGCTTTCACTATACAGTTGTCCATTTCTTTCAATGACCTGTTTTTTCTCTCCACTACCCCATTCTGTTGTGGAGTATATGGAACTGTGTGTTGCAACTCTATACCTCATTCTGAACAAAGGTGCTCAACATCATTATTCACATACTCTCCTCCATTATATATACGAACATTCTTAATCCTTTTCTCTTTTTGGTTCTCAACTAAATGCTTGAAATTTTTAAGACACTCAAAGACCTCATATTTTAATTTGAGAAAGCAGACCCATGTATATCTCGAAAAATCATCAATGAAAGTAATAGCATAGTTAGCTTTACTGATCGATGGGTGTGGGAAAGGAACTGTAATGTCACTGTGAACCAACTTTAGAAGTGATGATTCCCTCCATGATTTACCTATGTTGAACTTCTCCTCAGGATGTTTTCCTACAATGCAGCCTTGACAAACTCCATCTGTGTACTAAATGTGGGGTAATCCATCTGCCATTCCACTTTTATTAAACTGATCTAAATATTTAAAATTCAGATGCCAAAACCTCTCATGCCACAACATGGACTCTATAATTATCATTTGTTAGAAGAGATACATAATCAGATTTATGAGTGAAGTGAGAGAAGGTGTACAACTTGGAATATTGATTTACCTCACCAACGAAAATCTGGGAACCATTTGACAAGTCAGAAATAATAACTGAGTCCGGAGTGAAATCAACCTTCTTCCCTAAACTTGAATGAGTGATTTGATAGATGGAGAGAAGATTCAATGAAATATTAGGAACATGAAGTACACCCTGAAAGAATCCATGGTTAATATCAACTCTACCCCTACCACTCACCTCTGCAGGAGAATCATCTCCCATGAAGATTGGTTGTCTAGAACAAGTCTCCAAGTATGAGAAAAGTATATTTGATGAGGCCATGTGATGGGTAGCCCCTGAATCAATCACCCAAGAATTAGGTGAAGATGAAATAACAAGTAATCCATGGCCATTACCTCTTTCTTATGATGTCTTTTTCCTTGCATTATCTGGAATACAATCCTCGAGGTGATGTTGCTCAAGTGTTTGTGCCATGAGATCTATGGTATTTTTCATGAAAGAACTCTCAGGATAGAACCCCCTATTACAATGGGAACACTTTGTCTTCTCCTTCTTGTCTTTTGATGTCTTTGAACTCTAACTGTAATATGTAGAATTTTGTTTACCTTTGTTCTTTTTCTCTTGGTCCTTCTTACCCTTTTTCTTCTACTTATTCTTATTTGAACTTCTTTGAGTTGTAAGTGCATGGGGATTGGAATTCTTAAGTGCCCCTATTTGGATGAGATTTTTTTTCTCATGGATAAATGACTCCATGAAATTATCTAGGGATGGCATCTTCCATGTAGACCCTATAGCTAACCTAGTAGTATGAAAAGAAGAAGTGTAGATAGAATACTATGGTCCTAGTTTTGTTAGAATTGAAAAGATTAATCGTTCATCTTTCTGATCAATTCCACAAGATTTAACATGAGAAATAAAGGTTTTAAACTTATAGAAGTATTCATGTAGGGTCTTGAAATATCTTGGATTCAATGCATGTAGATCATTCTCCAATTGATGAACTTTTAGATTGTCTTGCTTTCCTAGCAAATCCTTCACTTTGTCCAAACATTGTTAGGAGTGTTGCAAGTATCAACATGAAATAGGAGATCTGAAGAGATTCTCAAGCACAATATATCATAGGATTCGTCCATTTTTTTGAATTATTTTGATTTCTCTATGGATGAAGTAGGTTCGACCTCAGTCCCCATGGAAATCCTATATAAACCCTTGCTTCGAAGTAGAAGCTCTATCTTGGGATTCCACTCAAAGTAGTTGAAGGGTGTCAAGATCACAGAAGAATATGGTTGATCCAAAGTTCTATATGGGTTGTCCAATTTGATCTATGAACCTGTGATAAAGTGAATACTCCCTAACAATAATGGCTATGATACCATGTAGGATTAAACCACAATCCAATACCTAATTGTGAGAAGGAAATACTACACTAGCTAATTGCAAAAGAGAGAAAGGAGAGAGAAAAATAGACTTAATATTCACACATAAGAGACTAAGAAACCAACTCTAATCACCATGTATTAATCCTTGATAATGAGTACAACATATAGGACTCTCCATATGAGGAGTAATGTGCACTAGGTTGGGATTTAATTGTGCATGCTCAAGTAAAAAAGTAACTTCTCCCAATAGAAACAATTAACTAAAGTCAAAAGTTGTTAATAATAAGAAAAGGTCAAAAATATGGGTGCGAACTTAGTGATAACTCTACATGAAGTCAACATGCATTCCATAACAAAAAAAATATCCCAGAATAAGACTAGAGTCCAAGAATGAAGCTAAAGTCCGAACTGAGTGAGAATTTTTTAATTATGGAAAGTCACGAAATAAGTGAAGTGAATTAACTCAAAGTATTATATGGGTAGTGTGCACTTCCCTAAGAGGATAATATTCTTACTAAAGTGTGCTCTATATACATGAAATAGGAAATATCTCCTAAATTTAAGGAAATAGGAATTATCTCCTAGAAAATAGGAATTTGCCTAATGGTAGCTAAAAAATAGGAATTTGCCTAATGGTGGTTTATGAGCCCATGTTTTTGGAAACCCATGGTATTTTGCCATGGTATTACATATAGGAATCCACCAACTAAAAATAGACCTGTTATAAATATCAATCCTCCTAAATAGTAGGAAAAATGGAAAAAATAAGTATGCCACTAAGTATATAGTTGAGCATGTACCGCAACACCTTGCTAACAAGACATAGGTTTTTACCTCTTCTTTTTATTAGTACCCATTTCTATTTTTTGATTTGTCATAGGTGGTTGAATTTTATTTTTCTTAGCACCCCTTTATCATTGTTAATGTGGCATAGGTGTTGAACGTTTCCTTTTTTTACTACCCCATTATCTTTGCATACATGTCACCCTTGCGGACATGGCATATGAGTGGAATTTTTATTTTTCTTAGTAGAAATTTATCTTTACCGATGTGTCACCATCGTTGATGTGGAATAGGTTTCAAACTTCTCTTTTTCTTAGTACCCCTTTCTCTTTGTTGGCATGACATAGATTTTGACCTCTTCATTTTCTTAGTACCACTTTCTCTTTGTTGGCATGGTATCGGTGTCAACATTTTATTTTTCTTAGTACCCCTTTATCTTTGTTGATGTGTCACTCTTTCTTGTGTGGCATAGGTGTCGAACCTTTATTTTTCTTAGTACCCCTTTATATTTTTGGACATGTCACCCTTGCTAACATGGCATAGGTGTCGACTTTTTTCTTTTTCTTAGTACCCCTTTATCTTTATCGACATCTCACCCTTGCTAACAACACATAGGTTCTTACCTCTTATTTTTCTTAGTACCCCTTTCTCTTTGTTTGTGTGTCATAGGTGTTGAAATTATCTTTTTCTTAGTACCCATTTATCTTTGTTGATGTGTCACCCTCGCTCATGTGCCATAGGTGTCAAACTTTTCCTTTTCTTAGTACCCCATTGTCTTTGCAAACATGTCACCCTTGCAGACATGGAATAGGTGTTGACATTTTAATTTCATTAGTAGACCTTTATCTTTGCTAATGTGACATCATTTCTAATGTGATATAGGTTTCAAACTTCTCTTTCTCTTAGCACCCCTTTCTCTTAGCTGATATGTCACCCTTGCTTACGTTGAATAGGTTTCAAACCATTTTTTTTCTTAGTACCCATTTCTCTTTCCTGAAGTGGCATAGGTGTCAAACTTTTATTTTTCTTATTAACCCTTTATCATTGTTGATGTGTGGCCTTTACTCATGTGGCATAGTTTCCAAGATTTTCCTTTTCTTAATACCCCTATATCTTTGCGGACATGTCACCCATGTTGATGTGGTTTAGGTGTCAACCTTTTATTTTTCTTTACTGACATGTCACCCTTGTGACAAGGAATAGGTTTTAACATTTTTGTTTTCTTATTATGCCTTTATCTTTTCTAACATTTCACCCATGATAATGCGACATAGGTGTCGACCTTATATTTTTCTTAGTACCCATTTCTATTTCAAGACATGTCACCCTTGCCGACATGGCATATGTTTGAATCTCTTATTTTCCCTAGTACCTCATTCTCTTCTCCAACATGTTATACGTGTCAAAATTTTATTTTTCTTAGTACCCCTTTATCTTTGTTGTCATGACACCCTTGCTCATGTGGGAAAGGTCTCAAAATTTTCCTTTTATTAGTACCCCATTATCCTTGCGAACATGTCACACTTGTCGACATAACATATTTGTCAACCTTTTATTTTTATTACTACCTCTTTATATTTAGTTACGTGTCACCCTTGTTGACAAGGAATAAGTTTCAACCTCTTCTTTTTCTTAGTACCTCTTTCTCTTTACTCACATGGAATAGGTGTTGAATTTTTCTTTTTCTTAATAACCCTTTATCCTTTTTGACATGTCACCACTGCTCATGTGGCATATGTGTCAAACTTTTCCTTTTCTTAATACTCTTTTATCTTTTCTAACATGTCACACTTGTTGTCATGGCATTGGTGTCGAACTTCTCTTTTCAATATTACCCCTTTCTCTTAGTTGAAGTGTCACCCTTACTGAGTTGGCATAGGTTTCGACCTCTTAATTTTAATAGTACCCCTTATCTATGTTGACATGGAATAGGCATTGAACTTTTATTTTTCTTAGTACCCCTTTATATTTGTGGACATGTCACCCTTGGTAAAGTGGCATAGGTGTTAACCTTTTTTTTTTCTTAGTATCCCTTTATCATTTTTGATGTGTCACCCTTTCTAACAAGGCATGGATGTCAACCTTTTCATTTCCTTAGTGATTTTATTTTTTCTATATTTGTTGATATTTCATCGTCGTTGATGTGGCATAAGTGTTGAACTTAAACTTCTCTTAGTACCCCTTTCTCTTCATTGAAGTATCACCCTTTCTGAAGTGGCATATGCTTCAACCTCTTCTTTTTCTTAATACCCATTTCTCTTTACTGACATGGCATTGGTGTCGAACTTTTATTTTTCTTAATAACCCTTTATCCTTGTTGACATGTCACCCTTGCTCATGTGGCATAGGTTTCAAACTTATCCTCTTCTCAGAACCCCTTTTTATGTATGTACATGTCACCCTTGCTGAAATGGTATAGGTGTTGACATTTTATTTTTCTTAGTACCCATTTATCTTTGATGACATGTCACCCTTGATAACAAGAGATAGGTGTCAACCTCTTCATTTTGTTAGTATCCCTTTATGTTTGCTAGCATGTCACCCCTGTCGATGTGGCACAGGTTTCAACCTTCTCATTTTCTTAGTACCCCTTTCTCTTTGAGATCGTTGAATAGGTTTCAACGTCTTCATTTTCTTAGTACCCCTTTATTTTTTTTTGAGATGGAATAGGTATCAAACATTTTTTATTTAAATGGATGTAAAGTCTTTCATATGTGAAAATCTAAATCATTGATCGCAAATCAGAATATATATGGATCGTTGATATATGGATACTGTCCAAACTTCCAAATCGAAAGTCAATCATCGACCCTTCTCCTTGGAAGTTGATTGTTGACATGGAATAGGTGTTAACAATTTATTTTTCTTAGTACCCCTTTTTATTTACCGAAATGTTACCCTTGTTGACGTAGCATAGGTGCTAACATTTTCTTTTTCTTAGTACCCCTTTCTCTTTGTTTACATGTCACCCTTGCTAACAAGGAATAGGTGTTAGCCTTTTATTTTTGTTAGTACCCCTTTATGTTTGTTGACGTTTCATCGCTTCTAATGTGGCATAGGTGTCGAACTTCTATTTTTCATAGGACACCTTTCCCTTTACTGACATGGTATAGGTTTCAACCTCTTATTTTTCTTTGTACCACTTTCTCTTTTCTAGCATGACATATGTGTCTAAATTTTGTTTTTATCAGTACCCTTTTATATTTTTGGGCATGTCACCCTTGCCAAGGTGGCATAGGTGTCAATTTTGTTTCTTAGTACCCCTTTATATTTGTTGATATCTCACCCTTGATAACAATACATATATTTTTACCTCTTCTATTTATTAGTACTCCTTTCTCTTTGCTAATGTGTCATGAGTGTTGAAATTATATTTTTCTTAGTACCCTTTTATCTTTGATGATTTTTCACCCTTGCTCATGTGGCATAGGTGTCAAATGTTTCCTCTTCTTAGTATCCCATTATCTTCATCGACATGTCACCCTTGCAGACATGGCATAGGTGTTGACATTTTATTTTTCTTAGTAGACCTGTATATTTTCTGACGTATCACCATTGCTAATGAGGCATAAGTGTCGAACAATTCATTTTTTAAGTACCCCTTTCTCTTTATTGATGTGTCACACTTCCTCATGTGGCATCGGTTTCCACCTCTTCTTTTTCTTAGTACTCCTTTCTTTTTCTTGAAGTGGCATAGGTATCGAACTTTTCTTTTTCTTAGTACCCATTTATAATTGTCGACATGTGACCCTTTCTCATGAACCAGTCTAGTGTGAGGTCTCTCAGCATAATAGCTAGATGCACAAGTTTCATGTCTTCATCAGTGATCTGTTCTACTTCCTAGATATTTGCACAAATGAACAAGTGTTTCTCAGGGTATTATGTTGCCTCTGCTTCAAATTCTGGTAATCGAATGGTGGGATCATGTCCTTCCATCCTGAATGTTGTACTGCTACTTCCGCACAATGTATATACTTGACTAATGCTCCCTGGACTGGCTCCCCCAATTGTTGTTCCTTGTGTAGATGTATTTCCTGTTGTCTTCCTTATCCCAAAATTTGGTTGCCTAAATGGTGGTGTTCTTCTTGGTGTATTAGTCGTACATGGGCTTATGGGTTCCACACTGAAATTAATATGGATACGATTACTGCCTTCGATTCCCGTTCTTGGACCTCTTGTCTTCCTCTCATATGTTGTGTGTAGCATTTCCTCAATCTACTCCACATCTTGGAGATCCTCTACCTCCTCTTAATCACTTTCCAAGCCTTCCCTCACGGTTGTATCTCTCTTCTTGGTGTTCACCCTGTATTGGTAGGGCACTCCACTGCGCATCTTTCCAGCTGTCACCATGATCCACTTGATCTAGTCGTCGTCCATCATGATTGGGTCCAAGGATTCCTCCTTCTTTCCTTTATCCATTTCTCCTTCCATTTCTCCTTTTTTTGTTAGTGCTTCCCCCCTTCCCCCATGCATGTAGGGAAGTTTAGTTGTCTGATTCCATTGTCATTACACCTTTGTTATAGAGAAATATCTTAATATAAGTATACAATGATCGAATATACCCTCCTATATGCCCACATAGAAACTGTTTATGTGCTACGTTGTATGACTTTGCAATATCTACTGCAAATTCTATTATAAATCTTGCTACAATACCGTCGAGCCAAAAACCTACTGCATGGGTGAATTTGTTATTCACCTACTATAACTGAGCGATCTGAACTGATGTCCACTCTAACTGTTGAATCTGATTTGTTGCGTGGTTATCCTTCAACCTCAATATCCATTACTGCAATAAGTGTGGAAAATCATAGAAAAAGACTTCATAAAGATCAATAAACACATACTTCTCAAGATATTTGTGCAGTGTTACTCTAGGGTTTCTATTATCTTTCTGTGTAAACTCTAGCTCCTTTGTCTTCAACCATATTTCAATCTCTGATTTTGTGGAATTCCATGGTCTCAACATTCCATTGTAGCGACACATTCTTCTCACCTTCTTGTTGGTCGATTCAATATTCTTTTAACCCACCTTCCACATATCTTACATTCTTTTAACAACTCTTCAACAAATCCCATTTACTCAATCCTATGTTGTTCCAACTGAAAACATAACCATTTGTTGGTTTCTTTATCTAAGTTATGCCTTTAACATGATTGACCCAGGTCCAGTTCTACTAGGGGTCCAACAAAGCCTCTAAAACTATCAACCCTCCTGGTAAACCAGAAGGCAAAACAATACACAGAGTGCACTGTGCAGTCTCACTCGATATAGTTCTATGGGTGGATGCAATGCTCAAGTGCTTGTAGCCTAGGAATGAGTGGGGATCTGGGATTGTACTATGTGATCTTCAGTCCATTACTACATCATTCATCTATTTTAGTTATTCTGTCATTTCTTATTCATGCATGTAAATCACAGATCTAACTACGTCATCAAACCATTCATCTAAGATCTAACCATTGAGAGCAAAGACAAAAATAATAATCATTCCACAGAACCCATGATTTACCGTGGTTCACCCCCTCCTGGGCTATGCCCACAAAGATTTGGCTCTTCATCTCTTTTATTATGGTTCTGTCATATATGGTGTGCGTGCAATACAATTCCATTCATACATTCATAAAATAGACTCCATGACCTTTATGAGGCTAACTAGTTCGAACTACGATCCTCAGCCTGCGATCTAACCCTCCAGGTCTAGTTACTATTCTCTCCTACAACTCAGCAGCTTACAAAAAGGTATCAGATTACAGTCATGTTACCAACCTGTTACTCTATCTCACATGAGTAACACATAACAAAACCAACAACCCCCACCCTAGACCTCCCAAGTGTCTATTTATATCTATTCTTGGCTCATCAGTCGTTACATTCTCTTACCAAAACCGTAACCTAGTTAAGTCTTCTTGCATGTTGGTCTTGCGCACTTTTCTCCTATGCATGTGCGTGTTCATCCTCTGCTTTTCTTGCCATTTTTCTTTCTTTCCCTTGTTCTTCCATGTGTGCCTCTCGTGTTTTTTTTCCAACTGTCTTTCCTCCATGTCATGCCTCTTCCCCAAAATGGGCCTGCGCCCAACATGCCCCCAACACTAACATCGTGACTCATTCTAGGTCACTGTCTGACTTGCAACTGTCACTGCTTTCTTCCTACGGATACTACCTATTGTAATGCGTCATACATTTCCATTATCCATTGGCACTGTTGTTGAGCATGACTTCTCTTGTCGGCCATAGCGGTGAACACATGCTCTGTGATAGGAGACTGTAGTATCTCTCCTCCATCAGATTCGATCTGCTCAATGCTTTTCTTAGCTGCGTCACTCTCCATGACCAGTTGCTCCACCTTTTCTTGTAGGGGTTGTCTTCTATGCTTGCAGTTCTTTCTCTTCCAATTGCAGGGCCTTTAGCTCGGTGATCATTTTGATTTTTTCTGGTAGTGACACATTCTTTTGTCGCTGCTTCACCTCTGCCATTGTTGCGTGGAGTTGATTTTCCTTCTCTTGGAGTTCTTGGAGGCTCCCATCCACTAAGAGGTGAGTCCATAGCTGTGTGCTCTTCTCTAACATCCCGATGACTGTCTGTATGCTTTGGTCGATGCCCTTCGCAGCTGTTGTTGCCTCCTATTCTCATTGCGCTCTGACTTCTGAAGGAGTAGTTGGTGTGACACACTCCTCCAACTCTTTTAACTTTTCCTTGTATTCCTGGATAGTCTGCTCTATCCTGCACAGCTTCTCTTTCGATGACCCTCCCTCCTCGTTTGTGTTTTCGGGAATTTCTTGAAACAACATTTGGATTTGATGCTCCATCTCTTCCACTTTTTGTTTTTCTCGCTCTTTTTGTTGCGCTTCCAGGTCGAGGGCTTCCTTCATCGAATCATTCTCTATCTGGGCTACTTGTAGGTTTGTGGCATCCACTCTTTCTCTGGAATGAATCTCTTGTGCAATGATCACTTGAAGTTTGTACAACAATTTTGTTGGAATCTTTCCCAATGCCACATCCAAGGTCTCGATGTCTTTGAGGGGTTTCTGCATTGTTTCTTCGTCAATGAACATCATCTCCATTGTGATGATGAAATTGGTGCTCAATTGTGCTACAAATGACACTATCTCAGACACTGACACTCCTTCCTTATCCTATGTGGGTGTTTCTTTTGGTGCCTATGTTGCCCCAATTCTTGACTGCTCCAGTGCAGTTTTTACCTGTTACACTTGATCTGTGATTGAATCCCTGTGCTTCTCCGCATTCTCCCATACTTCAGCTAGTCTCTCTTTGACTGTTTTTGCCACTAACTGCACATCGTCTGGGGTTAGTGAGATATGGATATGTGGCTTGTGCTCCTTTGCCTTCTTTCGACCACCACTGGTGTGATCCCCTGGCCACTTCTCCTGGGTGGCTGATGGCTCGGGACTAATGGGTTGTCGGGTATCCCCTGTAGTGGTTGTCCCCATTTCTCCAGCCTTAGGAATATCCTGGGTTCCTGTCCCTTTTTCTTCCTCCTCAAGGATTTCCTATTTCCCTGTGCCTGTTTCTTCTACCTCAGGTATTTCCTCTGTCCCTGCCTCTATTTCGTTCACGCACACTTCTTTTGTTGAGTGTATTGGTGATTTTTCTATGTGTTGTGGGACCTATGTAGAGCCCCTTGGTCGTTTATTCTGTGTGCGTGATTTCTTCTTGGCAGGGGTGCTTCCCCCCCCTTGTTCTTGGGCACTCCTATTTTTGATTCCTGCCCCGTTGGTTCCTGTTTGGTGCACTAGGGATGGTCTTCCCTACGTTTGAGTTTTGATCCAGGTACTGCAGTTGGAATCTTCAGTACCTTCCATTCTGTTAGCTCTTCAAGAAACTCTTTAGGGTTGTAGGCTAAATATGCTTGGTAACTTAAGAATATGATAATTAGGTATGCTTGGATCAATGGGATAACTTAATGGCTAATGAAAAGGAGATCTTATCATGCATTCGAATAAGACAATGCTTTTAGAAATCAATAATCAGACAAAGTAATTGGTACAGGGTATGAAGAAAACTAGTCTAGATAACCAAATACAACAATGTGCAGGGTCATACAAGATAGCAAGAAGTCCTTTAATTCAAGTTCATGAGCTTAATAAGAAGATAACAGTTCTTAGAAGCTGAACTAAACTAAAGTAAAGTATAGAATAATGAAGTACATGAACAAATATGGCATTGAAAGCAAAAGAAGGCTGTGATTATATTATCAAGATAAGAGTCTAGTACAATAGCCAAATGTATCCAAGATTGACCCCCCTAGTTCATCTCATATCTTCAACTTTATAGCTTTACAATAAAAGTTCAGATCCTAGAAGAATGGATCGGATATGATAAAGATAGAAAGTCAAAACAATTTTACAAAAAGAGAGGAAGAGATCCTCAAAATGAGGTCAATTCCTCATTCTATGGTCTTCATATCATGTAGAACCTTTGTGTTGTGCAGATAATCTTTCCAAGGTTGTTTGATATCTCTTGAGGAAGACGAAATTCAAATTTTCCAAGTTTGGAAATAAACCCTAATTCATTGCCCCCAATATAGGTGCCAAATCAACTTGAACACCTCCTCTAACTCCTTTGCATCAAAAGTGGATCTTAGATTGGACATTATAATTCAATATCTATCTTTAGAAAGAGTTTTCAGGAGATTTGGTCGAGTAAAACTTCGATCTGGGAAAAAATACTCTTTATCTGGCCAATGATAGGTTTCGGTGGTTAACACAGAGGAATTATGGGTGTATTAACCACCGAAATCTCTGCTTTCGGTGGTTAATGAACAGTCGTCCTGTTTGCCTAAACCACCGAAAGCTTAGCTTTCACCAAAATTTCAAAATTGCAAAATTGAAATACCTTGTTGCTTCAATGAGTGCTCAAGGTCTCTTTGGTGATGCTCCTCCTCCTTGTATAGGGATGGAAACCTCAATCTGCTGTGTAGGAGGCTTTGTTTCCTTCTCTAAGGAAGTAGCCAATTCTGCTAGGGTTTCTAACCCTGAGTGCTTGGGAGTTGGAGTTTGAGTCTCTTTCATCTTATGTCCTAGGAGTCTGAGTTGTCTATTCAACTTAGTGTTCTCCTTCATTAACAATTTATTTTTGTCCAGAGTCTTATCATATTTATCCATGACATCCTGACTGATATCATACAATTCGACATTCTTATCAACTAACTCTGCATTTTTCTTCTTGATTTGTTTCTCAGAGACTTCTAACTCATAAACCTTCTTAAGGATTTGGTTTATCTTTTGTGACCTGGCTGGTCTTGGTATACTAGCAAATGCTTCTGCCAAGGGTCTGTTCTGTTCCTCAAGCAGAGTTGGGGATGGTAGATTAGGGTATGCTTCAGCCAATTGCTCAGTCTATACATCACCTTGTTTCTCTGTTGGATCTTGCTCTGGCTCTAAGTCACTGTATGGTAGATTTAGAGGATTATCTCCCTCAGAAAGACCCTCGGTCTGTTCACCCTCTTTTCCAAAATTCAATTTCCTTTTGGCCCTCTTATGCTTGACAGAAGAGGACTCCGTTTTCTCCTTTGGAGGTGAGATGGCTCTTCTCTTCCTCCTACTTCTCTTAGGAGTAAGAGATTTCTTTGCTACATGCTTCTTTCCTTTATTATATTACTGTAGATCAATGGGAAACTCATTCCAAAACAAGAAATAGTTCCAGTCAACCTCTTTTTTCTTCAGAGATTCTTTAACTATCAAAGTGATTAAACCTTGATGTGATAACCTGCTAGCTTCCTTGCTAGGTTTAACTTTAACCTGTTGAGAAATCTTGGTGAGTGCCTTATGAAGGTAGTAAGGGAGGTTTATAGGTGACCTTCCAGTGAAGTGGTTTAAAATCTTGAAATGATAGAACATTACCCCGTTCTACCTTCCTTCACAGGTAATATAGGCAAATATGGCCTTCAACAGAGCCTGTCATTTTGTCTCCAGAAATGACATTGGGATATCCTTCTTCTAGATGAGAGTTTTATGTTGAGGTTGCAGATAGGATCTGAATTCAATGTCTACTGGTATAGTAGTCTTGAACCAACACTCACCTGTCCTAGGTAGATCGGTGATCTCTGTAATAGATGCATCATCCACTATAAACTCTTCCTTGCCAATGGTGTCTCTCCTTCCATCGTATAATAGAGAAAAGGCTTCTGATAGTTGTTGATGGAAGTTCTTCAATTTCTCATAGTAAGAGAAACATCCAACTTGCTTGAAAAAGTCAGCCACTTCAAGATGTGCCTCCAAATACCAGGTTCCATTCAATTTGGTCCTCAGGACTAGTCTTGCCTTCTGCATTTGCCCGAGTTTGACTGCACATGTCTTGCAAATTAACACACCTACGGGCTAGGGGAGACAATAAGAACAATTTCAAGAGGGAACTCAGATCTATGGAAAATTAATGGGCATGGGAATAGGGATGATTCGACCTCTATGAGATAGACAAAATCTTAACATAGCATAACCCAAAACTCAATTCTATATACGATATAAATGAGGATCACAGAAGACTCGGGCTTGATAGCTCAATCAAAGGAATTTCGAATAATGACTTAAATGGGAAATGATTATGGTGATAGTCTTGGAACTTGAATTTATGAGATCCACGTAAACATCAAAAAGTTAAGCCAACCGATCAATCATAGATTTCTGTGTATGCAATAATATAACTTCGAAATGATAAGTGGAGGTTTACAAGTACTACAGGGCATCAAACCTTGATCAAAAGTAATTATACCACCTTACATCACTGATTCACTTGATTTTCAGCGGTTATCATTTCATTATTGCACCAATTGACATCTGGATCGTGCAAAAACATGGGCTCTGATCTTTCCACGTTGACACATTTTCGGTGGTTAATCGAGATTTATTTTTCCCTTTTAACCACCCAAAGCCAAGGCTTTCGGTGGTTAATGAACTCTTCACAAGTTTGCCTAAACCATCTAAACCTGTAACTCTCCCTTTTTCTAAAGAGAATCAATTCCGATGTTTATTTCAAGTTTATTTACAAACAATAGGATCTCTAACAAGCCTATAAAAATTTAGAAATAAATTTTTGAAGTACTCTCTATCACCTAAAATTGACAAAACTGACAGTGCTATTTTAGGAGATAACACATTCCTCGGGCCACTCTTGGACCTCTCTTTGTATTTCCTCATGAGTGATGCAATAGTTGAGTTGTAGTCATTCCTTGGCTTTATCTCCCTTTGCTTGCATCCACAAACTATGGCTCGTTGCCCTGAAGTTGGCAACCTGTCCAAACTCCTTGACAATCTCTGGTGTAATGTTCCATGTGTCCGCAATAAGGTTTTTCATCTCTGCGAAGTACCTCACAAAGATGTCTATGTTCATTTTCTTTCTCTTGGGGTCTGCGTTGTTGCATAATGATACATATCTTGTTGTGCCACATTTCCTGAGTATTTCCATATACTTGTTGACTTTTCCCTTTGACGTTTTCCAAGTTGACCAAACTTTGACCATCCATAACCTTTGCATATGAACTCTATTTGAGGCAATTTTTTCATTGTTGGAAATATATTTCCGAGCTCTATGCATTAATGGAATTTTCGAGAGAATTTGGGATATTTGAATTATGAGATTTTATGGATCCCATGGGACCTCTCTGATTGTTATGGTTCCTCCAAGACCTCTGTGAGCATTCCTTATATCCTCTTGGATCATTACCAAAATAACAAAGAATTCTCTTGTTCAAGTCACCATATAGTAAAAGTATTGTCCAGGTCAATCAAAGTCAAAATCCCTTTTTCATTTATAGTTCTCCCTTTTATAATATTCGGGAGACTATTTACATTCCAAAAAATGTAACATAAAAAAAATGCGTCCAGGACATGGCTCTTCACATTCCAATGCAATCTATGATTGAGAAGCAGGGAAATAAGGAAAACATATCAATTATCACACTGAAGTAATTATAAGGTCTTATGCATTTTCCCCTGATCCCGATATTCCTTCCAGAGAGAATAGTCTTCCATTAATTTATTTAGTTTATTTGACTGCATTTTCTCCAAGTCCATCTTTCCATCACAAATCTTGGTAGAAACTTCTTATTTTAACTCATGTGTTGTATGTTTAATAAAGTTCTGGGTCATTATGATTAGCCTGGAAGGCCTTAGAAAATATTCTTCTAGAACTTCCTTATTCACCTCAGTCAATTGTTCTATATTTACCTGGTTGATCTACATGTGTTTCTCAATCTTAGATATTTTCAACTTGGCTGGTGTTACTTCATCAATAGGGGGAATTACTTGTATTCCAAATTCTTCAATAAGATCATCTGAACGATCCCATAACCTTTTTCATGTTTTTTTTGTTGTCTCTTGAATATCCTAAATATCCTTCAACAAAGGTTTCCATGTATCAAAGAAAACTTGGTCCTTTAGTTTTTCTTTCCTGAAATGTAATAGAAATGTGTTCGGGGGATTCTTGTACAATTATTGCCAATCGATGAATTTATCAAAGGAATATGTTTCCTTTTTATATTGATCTCTTATCTCATCTATTTGGTCCATAATCCTTAATTGATCATACTTGTCTATCTTCATTTCGTTAAGGAGGCATAGACACTCCTTTTGCTCAAATTTTAGTATTTCATTCAGCTCCATTGCTTCTGCTTTTACAACTTCTAAAGTAAGAGTTGTTGCTTTCTTTTCTTCTAAATCTTTCTGGAGCTTCTCCTTTTCCTATTCCAATCCTAGGATCTAGTGGCCTAGTTTCTCAACGAACTTTTGGGATTCAACTTGTTCTATTTGTATATTGGATACCTCTTGAGCATGTTTAGTTTTGATTTGTTCCATTTATTCAAACAAATTTTGTTTGATAGACTTTGGATATTTATTGTGCATATCATGTTATAACTGTACTTGCTTCTCAAATTATTCATTTAACTCAATTCTCTTGGTTTGCAGAGCCCTATTTAGTTCTTCTGTGTGAAGAGTTTCAGCGGTCCTAGTTGCCCCTTCAAACTTTGATGTCAGTTCATCTCTTGTATCTTGCACTACCCTTTCGATCTCTTCCTTATGAAGTTCATGTTTCCCCCTAATTGCTTTGAGGTTGTCTATGGATACATTGGCCTTGTGTATGTTCAAATCCCTTTACAGCTCAACAATTTTAGTTTTTTCATTGCATAATGCTAAGGTAACTTCAAAAATAGACGATGCATTTTCTCATGTGAATGCATGAAGATCAAAGGCTTCCTTTATAGCATTGTATTCTGTATTAGGTCATGTATTTTAATCAATAACCCTCCCTATGGATGATAGGGTGTTGGTTGATTCTCCTCTCTTCCTTTTACTTGACCTTTTCTCAATGCTTCTAGTTTTTCTTTTGTAGTAATAATCCCCTACAACTACAAAAGCATAATCAAAATTTAATACTTATGTAGAAAATGTTGAATTACCTGGGATGGCCATGATAGGGGTATGTTGTTGTGGTAAAATGTCCATTATGCCTATATTTGGAGTTGATGAGTTTCTCCGAGTCTCATTTAATTTTCTTTGTCTTCTCCATTATGATTTTTCATTCACTTTCTTTTTTGCTTCTCCCTCAACTGTCAATCTTTCCTTTTACCTTCTTTGAGACTCTGCTTCATCTGTCAATATCTTAGCTTCCTCCCCAACTTTCTTCTGTTGAAGAGTGTCCTGTTGGACCTGTTACCCCCAACCTAGGGGTAACTAAGGATATTATGTCTCGAGGCCCACATGTTGCAGACATTGAGTGCTGAGAGCTAGATGGACAAAGCATAGCCCCAGAGGGAACTTCTTTTCACTTATGCATTCTACACATCACCAACGACATCCACCACACTGGCCTGGTCTAAGAGGGAAATGTGTCTTTCTCCATGATGTAATGAGTCTGAGTATCATGGTAAGTGTCACTTTAATATTTGAAGCATTTGAACATGTTGGGAAGAATCTTTCTTGATTGCAAAATGTTGCTTGAAATTTATACTATTTGCCTTATTTAACCTTGTTGGGTGACATTTTGTCTTAGAAAGTTTGTCACCCTCGGGAATAGGATGCTACTAGGGGGTTCCTTGAAGATTCATCATCAATTCTCGATCATACTTATCACCTTCCATACTTCTTTCCCTCTGTCTCCTTATCCTTTGGGGTTTTTGGGTGTACAAACCCAAGAAGGCATTGTACCTCATTTCATGGGAAGAAAGGGTGAAAGTACTAGAGGGAGAAGTAGCTGACAAAAGATAAAATCCAATTCATGAACCTTCCAGATGCTCTCCCAAGAGGTCTTCAGAAATAATGAAACATTATATCTCAAAAGAATGAGACATGCAAAAGACAAATTCACATTATATAGATGTCTCACTTGTTGAGGGATATACACAAGTGTGTTACAAGCTATAATTTACCCCTATGAAACTTTGTGTACTTATCCCTTCAAGTGACATTGGGTAATACCTCCCAAGTTCTATGTTACCCATTTGGAGTACCCAATTGTTCTGGAATTTAATTCATTAATGGAAATAAAAGGGGATTGGAAAAAATATTTCATCACAGATGAAGGGAAGCACACCCTATACAAAGGCACACATAAATGAGATACTACGATCCCTTTTATGTCATGAACCCCATGCTCAAAAGTATTACCCCCATCCACTTCATCTTCTTTGCATGACTTAGATAGGTTTTCCTTAGAAAACATCTTGGACTTGGGGATTGACTGGCCCAATAGGATGTTGTGACACCCCTCCCACACCTAAATTTGATGAATTCTATAATGCATTTGAGCATTATTTTAGTTTTAAGATGGGGGTTTGATGCACATGTTTGGTTCATTTGATTATTATATGTGGCATACTTGTTATGATACTTGTGACTAATGGACCCTTAAAGGGAATACCTATTTGTATTTGTAGTGCCTTTCTCGATGCAAAGGTATTCATGAGGAGATGATTACTTCGTACCTTCATGAGGGATTGAATCCCAAGGATGGATGCAGAGACCCCATGCCTGGGGAAATATCATGATGAGTAGTTGCACAATGTAGGAAGAGGACGTTGCCTTTGGAGGCACTTTGACATGACTTTAGGATGGCTTTCCACCTCCTCCCACTTGGACGTTGGCCCTTGGAGGCCCATAGGAAACCTTCCTATCCCATGAAGTCACCTAGGGTTGGTTTTGATGGAGGAGGTCTTGAAGATGATGTTGGCACATGTGAATGAGGATCAAGCCCTTTGAAGGCATAGTACCATGTTTCTCTAGCCTAACGTCACCTTTGTGGAGGCTAACGTTACCTTAAGAGGGATGGTGTCACCCTTGTCAAGGTTATTTTGTAAATAATTTATTTTATTTTTAATTCTAATGAGCAAATTGACATGTAGACTCAATTTTGTGAAAAGACACAATTGTTGGGTAAAATAAGCGAGGATTTTCCATATAAATATGGCTGGATTTATTTCATTTTCACATAACTCTCCTCACTTGGAGAGAGGACTAAAATTTTCACCCTCTAAGGGTTTTGTTGGATGAAATTACTAAGGCGCACTTGCTTGGAGACTTGTTTGAATGCATTTTGGATCATTTCTTGGTGGAATTTTGACAAATATAGGGTTTTTGTGCTTTATTGTTCTTGGTGAAGTAAGTAAATCTGCAATTTTCATTTAATGCTAAATGTTTATGGTATGTTTACTTATTCATGTTGAAGATTATGAAATTTCTTACTTGAAACCCTAGGAGTAAGAAACATAAGGTGCTTCTTTCTTTCTCTTTGTTTTGATAATTTTCCCTAAGAGGATCTTGTCTAGACAAACTTCTAGAGCCCTAAAGTTCTAGCACTTTAAAATCTTTGTCTAGTTCTTATTGCATTAAATATATTTCAATAGTCTAAGGATAGGAGAAATCAATAGGGCCTAGAAGTGCATACACCCTAGTTGAATATTCTCTCAAAAGCTTGGTTCTTGATAACTTAAGGTGCTACTTCTCAAGCTTCCACCTTGTTATCTCTTAGACAAGTATAATAATTATTATTTCTCCAAGTTATTATGCTGATATAATTGACTCCATAAGCCCTAAAAGGCACTATTTATTGTTTCTCTCCTGTTGGAAGGCTAATCAAACACTTAAACTCTATTCTCTTAAGCTTACACTAACTAACTCTAACACTAAATTAGCCTTGATATATAACTTTCTTGCTATTGTTATAAACGTTTTCTACAACCATCTAATTGTAGCAAATTTTCTGCATAATTGAATTTAATGCTAGCTAAACACTTCAGAAATTGCTTATGACATTTGATTATCATTCTACTTAGTAAATGTTATATTTTCATTGTCTTTTCAAGAAATTATGAAGAGTTTTTATTGAAGTTGTTACAATTTATTAAATGATGTTGTTAATGTGTCCATTGCTGCATATTTATATCAACTAGCATATTTTCACTTGGTTTACTATCTCTTGAAGCTTTACTATCATATTTTTACTTGAAACTACCATATAAATGCTATGTTGTCTTGTTTCAGGCAGACACACTTCATCACTTTCATTTGCTTCATCCTTATTGGACATAAACCTTGTGACATATTTGACTTGAGTGACCAATGAGAGGGGGGTACTTATTATCCTTATCCTTAGCTTACCCATCCATTTAGGTCACTAGGGATGCCTCCCTTTAGTTCGACTTTCATCCATCCTTAAAAGTGGGGATTTCCTTTTGAGGTGACAATGATAAGATATCATGTTTGTTACACCAATATCCTTTACTTGTCTTGGGATTTGGACAAGTACATATTGCACGATAACATTTTTGGCACCATTTTTTCCGAGAATCGAGTCAATTTTCTTCAACGACACATCCTTTGGTAAGCTTTCCCAAAGCGTTTTACTTTACAAGTTTACCTAGAGACTCCACTGAGGGTGATTCCCTCACTTCCTTTGATAATAATAAAAGGGTTATCTGGTGACTCCATTGGTGAACAACCTCATAATACTTAATCATGGACTTTCCATGGGACCCGGGTGATATTTTTAAACCATTGGATATGATTAAAATCTTAGGTTACCCTCGATGGATGCCTACAAGGTATGAGAAATGGCTATCGAGATTTACTGGTAATGATGTAACCACAACCGAAGAACATATGGATAAATTTTTGGCTTTCTTCCGAATCAATCATGTAAGTGATGATGTCAAAGACTTAGTTATGAGACTCTTTTCAGCCACTCTTCATGACAATTCTAGAATATGGTATGAGGGACTCCCTAATAAAAGCATTAAGACCATGGATCAATTTGAGGAAACCTTCTTGAACAAACTGTCACTTCACAAAATGTTTCCCACCCTGGATATTCAGGATATTCTAGGATACCCAAACCCCTTTCATCTTGGTTTGGTAAAACATTGTCCAAATTTTGATGGAAATGCATCCCTAGCTAGTTCTCATGTCAAGAAATTTGTGGAACATGTTTTGGAGACAAAAGTAAGACTTTAGGATGTACTAATAAGATTTTTTTTGTTGTTTATGTGAACAGAACAAAGGGATTGGGTTAATCATATTCTTAGTATAAAGAGTATAACTTCCCTTAAGATATTCATTAAAAAATTCCTTGAAAGGTGGGACCCAACAATATGACTGTATAACACCTTGTCCCTCCAAAGAAAAGGATTATGCTCTAGTCCCGATAAAGAAGAAAAAAAGTCCATGGAAAAACAAGAAGTTGAAGGGAAGATTCGTGCATAAGATTACCAATCCTACGAGGAGGAGAAAGAATTCATTCATGACCCTACTGAAGACAACAAAGAATTGATTGAGGAACAAGAGCCTGAAAAGGTAAGTCATGAGGATGAAGAACTAGTGTCTACTCCTCCACCCAATGAATTCATCCAAGCTTCAATTCCTCTTGCACCAGAAGAAGAGAATGAGGTAAGTCATTTTCCTTTCTAGGACTTTTATGATGCTCTAATATATGACTCAGACTATGAGGAAGTGTTGAAGGGACCCTTGGATGAAATAGTCCCTTCATGATATAACAAAGATAATGACGTAATTGAAAATATTGATGAGTTTATACATGTTGGGGGACATAAATGGGACGTGATGTTTTATGATGTGGACCCCATTTATGTTATTTATGATCATTTTTTATTGTTTCCTTCGCAACTATCATATGAGATTGCTATTAATTCAAACATTTGGCAACAAAGAAATGACATGATTACAGATAAATTCCAAACACCCAAGGATGACTTAATGCAGTGTTCTCATAATGATTTTCGGTCATACCTTGAGGATTTTGATGAATATTCTCTTGATCACTTGGATATATTAATCCTCCATACTGTTGTTCATCCCTTCTCAAACCTTAGGAAGCGATGAAATCCAGGGTAGTCAACCTTCAGACTCTTTCATACAACCTCTCGATTCTTTGACCTTTCACGGTCCTTTTCATATATGGATTGAGCACTTCTATGGAAATGTGACTTGGCATGATTTTGTCCCTCTCTCTCACCTCCATGGGTTTGATTTTACGATTTCATATGATATGATGCATGTTCTAACTCATGTTATTTTTGTGCTTGAATTGTGATTGTTTTGGTTTATGATGAAGCAGATAGGCAAGTGTTATGACATATTTATAGGATGGTTTCACTAGTTATATGATTATACCTACCATTCAATAAAGAGGTAAGTATAGTTAGGGTAGGAATTTGCATTTCATTATATACCATGCATATCATTCTAGTGTAGTTGCATTTTTCATTTTTCTTTATCACATTGTATATATTGTATGACCATGATTACATGTTAGAATAGAGATATTGCAATTTTTCTTTTCAACATTTTTTTTTTCATTTTAATTTTTATCATATATGGACGAAGCGTGATAGTACTATAAGAAATCTGTGAACTTGTTCGGATGAGAAAATGAATGACATAGGTAACCTACAAACCAACTTTAACGCCAAAACCTAGCCTTTTAGACCCAGAGAGGGCTCTCTCGGAGACTTCGTCTCTATACAAGTTATGGATTTGAAATGTCAGCTAGATTTAACATGTTCATACAATATTTATGGTTCTATTGGAAAGAGGATGCAAGTCCTTAGGCCATGGAGTCAAATTCCAGAAAATGAGAGAAGCAAATGACTCGATAACTAAAACTCGAGAGGATAAAGGCTAAGTAGGCAACAGTCTTTTAGTTGAAAGTCGTTGTGTGTGGTGAGATAAGAACACATAAATAAACTCAAAGAACCACTAGAGATGAATTTTGAATTCACTTAGAAGAAAACACAATCGTCTAAATGGCGAAATCTAGAGCACCGTGTGATGAATTATAGACTTGTAAAAATGTTCTGATTTAGACAATATACATACATGAATATTAAGAACATAGGAAGCACATACATAAGAGAGGACACAATAGAATATTTTCATCAAAATCTTGAGACCTTTGCATTAAACTTCATTGAGGTTCGAAAAATTAAATTCAATAGTCACTGTCTACATTACTTTGCCAACCAACCCAGCTTACATTGAAAAGATGTAATATATAGAAAAGGATGTTTCGCTTGGGATGCCCTACCCCCCAACTACTATCCCTAGAAATTAGGCTCTGATTATTCTCTACCAGATGATTCTTCATATGGCACTTTACTAAGAATAGAAACTTCACTGCACCCAATCATACAATAACTTGTGTCTTTTCTATGACAGTCTGGTCATCGACAAGGTGTCATCATTAAGGAGAGATGTGTCTATGCTTCTCCTTTGATGGGTCATTTGGATGATAAAGCGCTTTGTTAGACTCCTACCACCCAGTGTAATAGTTTTGGTTGTTTCCGCACGATCATTTGTTCAGGTGTTAATGTGGAAAGTAACCACAGACTGTCGCCGGTGTTTCCAAGATGACAACACCAGTCAGGGGGAAATTCCTTTCTTCAAAATTGTCATGTACTCAACCAACACTTGTCCTTTGTGATAGGTGGGTTTCAGGCATTTGCGCGATGTATTTCTCTTGCGTGAGTACATGTCAAAGTCCTTACTTCCTGGAAGGAAACATGATGCAGGGAGAAAAACCCGCGCCGCGTTCGGAAAAAAACAAAATGGGGTCGGTCAATTATGCTTCTAGCCTCGTCTCCAGTCTTGATGTTCGAATCATTTTCCTCAGAGACCAGTTTCGCCTTTTCATATTATTTACTTATCTTCAAAAAACCACGTTCCCTTTTATCTTCCTTTGAGCGTTGGCTAAAGGTCAAAGGAAGCTAAAAATGTGTTCCTGGTAAAGTTCAGCAATAGTGATCTGCGCTTGCTTTAGCTGATGTGATGACTCATGGATATCCATGTCTTTGACATCCGACCTTCTCCACCTGGAACAGGTTTCTCGCCTTTCATCTTGGACCTTCAACAGGTTCCAGTCGAATAACGCATATGAGTAACTCCTCAGTGACCGATTTTGCGTGCGATTTTTTCGGGGCTTGGGTCTCCTCGGTCTCTCTGTTATTCCTTGGCCTGCCACTTTTTCGAGGTATCAACTATAGGGGGGGTAAGGATTCCAATGCCTTTCCTTTCTCTGCAACCCTTCCTATTTTTGCCTCCGCGCTGTGAGATGCTTCTTTTCCCATGGGTAGAGGGGGATCTCCTTTGGGGTCCCTAGGGATGTTGATTGCAATTATAAATGAATCCCAGCTCTTTACCAAACACCTCAATTTCTCAACTATCAATAATTTGATTAGTGAGATATGAGATAAGTTATTCTCTAGCTAGCTTGCTTGAGCTTGGACGTTATCTACCATTTATCGGAGGCTCAAGTGCAAGAAGAAAGGCAGGTTCAATGGTCTCCTTCCTATGAAATGCATAAACAACCTGATGTGATGTGGGTGTATTCTGTCAGACCTTATTTCATAGGTGAAATACTTTCTAATTACCATGAGGAGTTTCTAAAAAGGCTCCTATAGATATCGATTTGGAACACCTGTTTCGAATTTCCTATTTAAACAATTTGTCTTGATGAATTCCTCATAACATAACACGTCTAGAGGCATGCCTTTAGACCACCTTTCACCATGTGGATGGATCTCTATCGCGGTTGACAAAGTTTCCTCCATCACCTTGAATGTGATTCATGCAATCACTGCACGGAACTCATCGAATCTGAGGGCAAACTGTTCTGCCAGTTTCACATTGTATCCTTGGATTTTCTTGCAATAGAGCATGCACCCAAGTTGTTCGAAAGATGCTCTGACATCCAGGCCTTCATTTACCATTGCCAAGTTTTGAGGCTCGGATCCCACAATTCTACCATTTTCCGCCCCTTTCTTTATGTTTTGGGATGTTGCCATGGTGCAATGCGTGTTTTTTCTACGTGCACGATAGATTTAAGATAGACCAAATGCGGTCATCTTGCCCGACCCAATTTTTGATGCAGCTGATGGAAATCAAATTTCCCGCAGCGAGAAACTCAAAGCTTGTGGAAAAAGTTAGAGACAACACAAAAACTCGGCTGGAAAAATACATGTAGGGCGAATGACATTTATAACTGGATGAGTGAGGGACGGAATCATGATAGGGGACACCAAATCCATGGTGATGAGAAGTTTTGAAGCGAGAAAAATATTGGCACAACACATTCGTGCGACGAGTACGCTTCGGAGTGTGCAAAGTACAAATGATAAGAGTTGCAGAGTATTCTTGATATGAGCATCATGATTTATTATCCTTTCTAACTTCATAATGAGTTGATGATGGTTGTTATATCTATCGATGTGACCCTTATTTAACAAATTGCTTCGAACTTTGGCACGTAAAACCCCCTCTTCTGACAAGACCTAACCTTTTGGGAAAATACATTTATCATTTACACACGTTTGGTTATGACGTCCCTTCTTGACTCCAAGGGCCAAACCGACCACTTGCTGACTTCAACCCATTCGTTTTTCGGCACCTGACCTCACATGATTTGACACACAGACCATGAATCGAATAAGACTAACTCAAACTGAAAAGATGACGATGCTAACAACTGACTCAAACGAGGATTCTATCCTCCCAGTGAGGTGGCAAAGAACAACAGACCAAGTGTCTGACCATTGGGCCTTATTGAATTTCAGATTCTGAAACAATGAAAAAAAAAACACACCCTAAACCTTCTTGACATATTTACGACCAGACTTAGCATAAACTTAGGAACTTCACTCTAGGATTCAATTTTATGCTGACATACTGACTCGAAATGCCTTCTTTGAAAAAAAAAATTGAAACAGTTATTTACAATGACATGAAAAAACTAAACAGACCTTACTAGACCAGATAGTGTTTGAGGAACCTTCCATTTACACGCCCCCCACCAGTGAGATCTTCATTAATCTCTTGTAGCAGATATGCGTTGCTTTCATGGTATGCGACGATTTTAAAAGGTCCCATCCAAAGATGATCAAATTTTCCATGATTTCCCTTGTCTTCATTCCTTGCATCCCACTTTAGCACCCGATCATCCACCTTGAAATCCTCCTTCTTAGAATGTTTGTCGAAAATTTTCTTCATCCAATCTTGGTGAAGCTATGATCGGTTGAAAACCTGCTCCCTCATCTGCTGTGCATGAATTAACTTATTTATTCTCCTCTGAGCATTGTCCGACTCGACCTCTTTCTCTTGCGACAACTTCCTAAAGGGAAATCCCAATGAGGTAGGGAAAACAACATCTGCGCCATATACAATTTGGAATGGTGATGTAGAGATGGAATTTTTGGTAGTGATCATGTCATCCCACAACACGTAGATAAGATTCTTGTGCCAGGCCTTCTTATTTTCCTGTAGGAACCTCTTAATAATCATGTTTAATCTTTTATTTGATGATTCTGCTAACCCATTACCCTGTGGGTAATACATTGTAGAATGTCCTAGGGTTATATTGTAATCATTACAAAACTTCTCCATTTTATTGGAATTAAATTTCATTGCATTATTCGTGATGATCTTGATAGGGAACCCGAATCTAGAAAAAATGTTGGTCTCCAGAAAATGAATGATGGCCATGTCAGTAGCCTACCTCGTTGGGATTTCTTTGATCCATTTGGTGAAGTAATCTATAGCTGTAAGTATCCATCTGTGTTGCGTCAAGAATGGTGAATGAATCTCTCCAATAAAATCTAGACCTCATTGCATGAACGATGCTTCAACATAGATTGGTTTTAACGGCAGGGGTTGCAACTTTCTCCTTCCATCGAGTATCTAGCACTCATGGAAACTGGAAACTTCTTTTTATACATCTGCGAAAATGTTGGGCCAATAATAAACTGCCCTCAAAATTTTATGCGTGGTGGTTTTCCAGTAGTGATGCCCTCCGCAGTCGCCTTTGTAGAATTCCTTGATAGCTCGTTCTACATCATCTTCTAGTAAGAAACTCAAAAATATCCCTCTCGGATCTTTCCAATATAGAGAGTTATCTAAGATGCAGAAATCAACAACCTTCAACTTTAAAAACCTAGCCTTGGTCTTACTTAACCCTGGAGGAGCTTGCAGATTCTTCAACATATAAATGATGTCCGTATACCAAGGTGAATCGATGAATTTATGAGTCACCCACGGGGCCGCTCCTTCTTGAGGGTTCTCCGACATATCAACAGTGAAGTTTATTCCCAAAACGTCGTAGTTTGACTACGCCATCAATTTTGCGAGCCACTGACCCTTAATCATATTTTTGGGATTGATTTTGAGGTCGTATTCCAGCATGATTGTGATCCACTTACCTCTTCTCCCCTCAAGGTTAAGCTGAGTCAAAATGTATTTGATTGAATTGTTGGGCACGTAAGCAATAACACAAGAATGCAGTATATAAGTCTTGAATTCCTTGAGGGCTTTCACCAAAGCATATGTTTGTTTTTCCATAATATCATACCTCTGTGGGGAATCTCTCAGTGTCCTGCTGAAGTAGGCTATGGGATTTTCAAAATTTGGGTCGTCCTTATGTAATAGTACACTAGCAATGGTATGCTCCGAGGTGAATGAGAACAAAATGAAATCCTTTGTGAAATCCGGGTTGGCCAATATGGGAGATTTGGTCAGTGTTACTTTGATGTCTTCAAACGATCTCCTGAATTTGGGGTTCCATTTGATCTCATTACCTTTCCTGAGCATACTTGTGATATGATTTATAATTTAAGCCAAATTCGAGATGAATCTCCTCAAGAAATTCACCTTTCCCAAGAAGGATTGTACCTCCTTGCTCCAAGGATTGTTGATCCTCATAATTCCTTCTACCTTACTAGGATATATCTTTATACCTTCCTTTGAGATGATGTGGCCCAACAGTTTTCCTTCTTGCATTATGAAATGTGACTTTTTTAGATTCAAAGATATGCTGAACTTTTGTCATTTCTGGAAGACCTTCTTCAGATGCTCAAGATGTTGTTCGTCAGAGTCAGAATACACTGTGATGTCATCTAGGTAGATCACAATAAATTTGTCCTTTTCCTCATAAAATTCTATATCCATAGCCCTCTGAAAGGTAGCTCCAGTGTTCATAAGATCGAAAGGAATCTTAGCATACATGAACATACCCCATGGTGTCATGAAAGCTGTCTTTTCCCGATCATCTGGGTGTACCATGATATGACTATAGCATGAAAAACCACCCAGCATAGACATCTTTTGTGATCCAAATACCTTTTGCAGGATGTAGTCCATCTTCGGGAGCGGGTAGTTTTCCTTGAGGGATATTCTATTCAAGTTCCGAAAATACA
>JASDQU010685613.1:24583-37405 GCA_032191745.1 Picea mariana | reverse complement strand
TTAAACATTAACAGTTAGTTATCCC
Organism: Picea mariana; assembly: GCA_032191745.1. NCBI lineage: Eukaryota > Viridiplantae > Streptophyta > Pinopsida > Pinales > Pinaceae > Picea > Picea mariana. The sequence continues at coordinate 37,380 of JASDQU010685613.1, read as the reverse complement.
TAGGCTAGTGGATAACAAGGCCCAAATGTGCTTGCACCTTAGGGTTTAGATCCTACCTCTTGGTTTCAAATAGATCAGCCTTCAAGTTTGATTGCATTGAAAGACTCCATAACAGTAGAAAGGCACTAATCTTAAAGCACTCTTATAGTGAATTGATTGATGAAACTCTCTCTCAAAACTCTGAAGCATTCTATTAACTACACTAACTCTAACCCTAGCAAACTCACTATATTTCTTGTTTTTGTTATAAAAGTTTGCTACAACCATCTAAAACAACATTTGTTTGTTGCATACACTCATCGAAAGGTGGCTTAACTCACTCGGAAATTACCTCTAATAATTGGATAATGTTTTATTGGTTGCATGCTTGATTTTCATGGTTAATTGCGGTATTTCTGAGCACTTATTATTGTTGCAATTACAAATTACTTATTATTGTTGCAATTACAAATTACTTATTGTTGTTATAAGACTGGTTTACTGCTGCAATTTGCAATAGCCATAGCAATCTAACTTGTCTAGTGTCTAAAAGAGGTCTTTATTGCATACCTTATCTTGGAAATTGTTATATATATATATATATATATATATATATATAGGGCAAAGTGTTATTATTCTGGGAAGGTACCAAATCATCTTCAAACCTCCTCTTTCCTTGACCTAGACCAACAATTCGGTGATCAAGATAGGGAGCGATAGGCTTGGGTACTAAACTTGTTATTTGATCGCTTGAGGTCACCAGGGAAGCCTTCCTTGTGGTGGACTTTTTCCATCACTAAAACGAGGGAAGTCTCTACTTAGGTGACAGCGGTAGATTGTTCCATAGTTACGCAAGATTTGGGGATCTTGTGGTGGGCTTTGCACAAGTACAAATCCTGCAATAATAGACTATAAGTAGGGTGATCTCCAAAGAGAGAATTGCAAAAGGTGATGCTTTTGTTGTTTTCTTATCTGTTGGATAAAACGATCTGGAGTAGTGTGATCAACACATTCTTGTCATTTGTAGATGGTGCAATATGGAGAACAACTAGGGCATGGTGCACAAATGGTCAAGATATCAGACCAATCCTTCTTTCTATAAAATAGAGCAATTTCCCAAAGAATTTACCTTCAAGATCATTCAGAGCACAATTATAGAAATAGTTAGACTAGAATCTGAATGCACTAACAGATGCGCAACGAATCAAGATGTCATATGTTACATATTACTAGAAAGCTATTGTTGATGATATGGATCCCTCTGCTGGAATTGAGGCCAAGTATCACCACAAAAATAATTGTGTTTACTGTCAGAAAGGCATGCGCTTATCAACACGACAAGACCTAGAGGGATTTTCCAGGTTCACAAAGCATGGCATTTAAGGTGTCGTTCCACCTGAAATTTGAAATATTAGACTTCAACATAAAGAGGTGTATGGTTTTTACCAAATAACAATTGCAACAATCCCTTGCAATCTAACTAATGGTGCATTCAATGACAGTTTTGCTTGGAATTAAGACTTATGCATGCCACAACTAGCACTCTTTACCACCATCGATCCGCATAAAGATGGATCTATTCTCTTCTTCATCATCCAGTTCATCTTGTTTTTTTCATTACATCGTAGATCTGCATGCTCCAATCGCTTTTGCTTCATGCTCATCTCACACCCATTATCACCAATTCAGTGGATAGATGTATCTTTGGACAAATCTATGAATTAGATCTACTACATCTACAGCAGATGATCTCTTTCAACTTGTAATGATTCTTTTTTTTAGATCTCACATGCAAGATGTAAATCAATCAAGCAATTGTATAGATAGATCATTGAACAGATCTATAGATAGCCAACAATGGGGATTCCATGGTTGCATTCAATAAATTTATGATGTAGATCTATAAAAGCATTTAATGCCAAATTTACATCTATATTGCCAGATTTCAGATCTAGGCTGACTAAATGAAAACATATCTGATTACAAGAGTGTCATACAAATCTCATGAAGCATATGCCAAAATGCTTATAATTCTTAATGAAAAAATGCAAATCAAAAATACCAAATCTTTTCACAATCAATGACCATTTCTCGTCTTTGCCATTGCATAATACCATGGACTATGGAGCAATTTCATCATTGGCTCTTCAATAGCCTCCCATGGAACACCACCATGGAATTACTAGGCCCCTGAGGACTCAAGGAGGCTCTGATATTATCAACCTCTCTTTCTTGTGGTCCTATCATGCCCTTAAGACCATAAGAGCTCCAATATCATGTTAAGAAATTGAACACAAACAAGACATGAGAACTTGGCGGAAAAGGCTTTAAGCCATTCTCAACCTATGTATTCATCTCATGATATAAATTTATAGTAAATGGATTTGATAGCTTTTAGATCAAGATCTCACTGACAACTTATCAGTGGATACTCACAACACCTCATCAGTAAATAAGGATGAAAACTCATAAGAAGGTGGTCTCGGACTTTGTGATTGTCTAGGAATTCACAGTCTAACAAGAAGAAAGGAGAGGTGATACTTGGACTTGCTGCAACACTTGGTGAGCCACTGCCAAGAGGTGGTATTTTAGATCTACCTATTCTTGAAACTTTGAATTTTATCCTAGCTCTCCTTGCATTGTTTTCTTTGATGTTATCAAAGCAACTTGCATTAGAGTTGTGGTTTCTATGAGGCAATGGCCACAAATTACAACATCTTTGCATGGGATTCTCACTAGGTGTTGTCTCAACCTATTTATGCCCCCAAACATAACAGTGGCACAGTATTTGCACTTGACTTGCTTGTCGTCATTTGGATCCACCCAGACTCAAAGTTCCCATGCTTGATTAATAGGCCTCTTAGATTTGGGCTTAGGGGCCATGGATACGAATCTAGGTATGGATAGAATCTAAATGATGATAGGTATAATCCCTAAAATAAATAATGAATAGGGGTTATTCAAAACATATGCATAGGAAAATAAGGGCTTCGTGGAACATGTTCTAAACTTCTAACTTCTAATATATGAAAATTTTGATGGAAAAAAATGTATGGCAGATTGATTAAAAAATTTAATGTTTCATATGCTAGCTGATCGATTAATAAATACTGATATAGAAAAAAATCAAAATCATGTCACTGTGAATCATGATTGTTGACATATCTCCTTCACATGTCCTTCTTCATTTAACAAAACCACAACCTCCTTGAGTCCTTCACACAACCAAAACGCACCCAATAAAATGGCCTTTCCTTCCCACAACAAATAGAATCGCCCCTCCACACATCAAATAAAATCTCCTTGCAAATAGTAATTGCGAAACTCAACCTCCTTCACAAACACACTCACAAACTACAATCACAAGAAGCACTAATAGCAGAACTCAGCCTCCTTCACAAACACACTCATGGCAAATAAAGTCACACAACCACAGCAAACAGTGAGTAAGAGAATGAGAGGAAATGGCTAGCATGAGAAATGAGAGTGAAATGAAAGGGGGTTAGTATTTATCAATGAGTTTAGGGTTTTAGAGCTTCATTCCCAATGTTTTTTCCCTCCCAAATGGCATGCAGGGTCCACGAAACACCTTGACAGTCAAACTCGCAAGTCTATGGCAAGTTTGCGGTGAAAGTCATGACTCTAAACCGAGTCTCACAAATCTCAGCGAATGCAAAAGACTCTACAAGTTTCACCAAGCCACATAACACTGATTTGACCTACCTGCATGATGTCTTGAAAACTTCACATTAGCAAGCATAACATTGTGATTAAGTGGGGAACACACCCATGTATTCCAAGAATAGCTACAAGATATGAAAAGTACAAGGGGCACTAAAACCACAAAAACAGACGAAAAGCTATACAAGCATGAGCATTAAGTAAACGTATAAAAATCAGAAAATAAAGTCCATGACAATAAGAGGTTCATGTTTCAATTCAATTTAAGCTTTCGAAACTTAGTAACTAGAGATTTCAAGACAAAGTGAGTCCTGTACACACCATGCACCCAAAGTGTTAACTTCACCAATTGCCACGCTATAAAACCTTACAAGTGACTCGTTGAGTAGATAAAGTTGAGGCATTGTAATGATTGGGCATTTATTACTTGTTGAGCAACTCTGTTTTGAGGATGAAAACTAAAATGACTGTGTTACCATGAAAGTGACTATCGCCCTAAGTCTACCATCCAGTTCAATGGCAAGGTTGACTAGAAACAACGAATATAGATGGCTTCCAAAAATATCAGATGATTTTGGCCTTAATCAAGAAATCTCTGCAAATGTTCCGCCTTGTCCTTAAGAGTTTGTTAATGAATTGTAAACAAAGAAAAAGCTAAGGAAACGCCTCTTGGGTGACACCAATATAAACTTCACTGGACAGATGAAGACTCGCACAGCAAAAGAAAGGCAAAATATTTTTTTAACCTGATATCTCAATTTAGGATTTAGAGAAAACAAGAATATATAGTTTTAATACTTGGCATACAATGGCTCAAGTGACAGAACTTTTGGGTATTTTTGTTCAAGGTGTGGGAAGATTTAGAGTAATTTTTTGAAAAACTACTTACATTGAAACAAAGATTCCAATTTCCAAGCTTCTATGCTTATTGTGACATCCAGAAGATAAACGAAAGCCAAAGTGAACGGTATGGAAAGGAAGGAAAATGAAGAGAACTAATGAATGAGTGAGTTGCGGGTTATCTTGCCTTCGGAGGAGGAGAAATCCACGGCCGGAGGGCAAGGGAGGAGGCGCTTGTAGAGATCTGCAACCGCCATACACTCACTTTCACTACTAGTGCAAATCAATTTCAGTCCACCGTTCACGTTCAGAGAGAATCCTCTCTCAAGGTTCGCCCAATTACGAGATTAAGAGCACATGGCGTTTTCCCGCGCCGAATATTAATATTGATGTTCCCGCAAGTTGACGGAAATGAAAAGTTTGTCTTCGGTGTTACGATCTGACCCTTGTTAATTTAAGTTTTCATTATGGACATTGATCTCATGAAGAAGAAGAAGAAATTTTAACGTCCACAAGGCTAACAATAGTCTATGGAACAGATCGCCTCATACACTTACACTGATTTCTGCATTTCAGTGATTTTCTTGTTCAGCGTGATGAAGAGCTCTCCCACTTTCTCCAGTGTCCCTTTGTTGAATAAATTATTCCAAAAGTTAGTTGTTAAGATACTTACATCACTGTCCTTACTTTTGAAAGCTTCACACTCTAAAATGAAATGTTTTTCTGTTTCCACTTTTCTGGAGTTGCAGAACATTCTCAAGATGGGAGGAATTAATCTTCTTGGAGAAAAATAACCCCAAGTTATTTTGGAAGGAGCTTCAAACGAGAAAGAGATAAACTGAAAATAATATCGCAGTCTATCAATGGTATGAGTATGCAAAGCAGCGTTATGAGCAAGATCCTAAGGTGGACCCCCCTCCCTTAGTCAACACTACTACTAAGCTCTTCATCGTGCAAGAAATTGAGGTGGGTATCAAAAAGTTGGGTGTTGGAAAAGTAAAAGATTTAGTTGAACTCCAGGCAAAATATCTAAAGTGGGGTTCAAAAACTCTTGCACTTCACATTATGAAATTTTTCAACAACATCATTCAGCAGGGATTCCCTACAGATTGGACAACAAGCCTACCAATGCCACTTTTCAAGAGTGGGGATGTCAACAATCCCTCCAACTATAGGACCATAATGATAAACCCTTTGTTTGCAAAGTTATTTGGAAGTATGCTAGAAAATAGAATCAGCAAGTAGGCGGAAGAAGGGGATAAGCGTGCTAAAGGGCAAGCAGGTTTCAGACCTAAACACTCATCGATTGATCATGGTAAAACTCTAAGGCACATCATTGAAAAAGTGTGGGAGAAAAAAGAGGAAACTTTTTGTTGCTTTGTCGATTTCAAAAAAGCTTTTGACACAGTCCCTAGAGATAAGCTTTGGCATAGAATGGAGGAACTTGGGGTTCCTATACATCTTAGAGTAGTTGTCCATAGGCTATATGAGGAGGTTAAAGTCAAAATCAGAACGTCCGCTCGTATCTCCGAAAGTTTTAGGAGTGATATTGGGGTCAAGCAAGGGTGCCCATTGTCCCCTACCCTATTTGGCTTATACATTGACAAACTTGAAGAGTGGTTAAACTCACGGGAGGGTGATTGTGCTCTTTTGGGTGATTTTGTGATAAGGCTTCTTTTGTATGCAGATGACCTTATTCTAATTGCTAAATCCACTCTTGGGTTGCAAGAACACTTAATTTCCCTTGAGCGCTTTTGTAGTACATTGGGAATGCAAGTCAATGCTAGCAAGACAAAAGTGGTAATTTTTTCTAGCAAAAGAAAACATAAGCAACTTAAGTTCTACTTTGAAGGCAACACTCTTGAAGAAGTGGCAGATTACAAATGCCTCGGAATTGACTTCAACAAAAATCTAAGTTGGGAAGGTTGCAGAAAGAAAAGAACTTTGGGAGGTTGGAAAGCATTCTATGTTTTTCAAAATAGATGCAGAAAAGCAAAGCTATGGGATTGGAAGACTATGCAAACTCTCTTTGGGCTTTTAGTGATCCCGGTGGTTCTATATGGTTGTGAAGTGTGGGCCAGCAGCACATCTGACTTACAATGGAAACAAATTGAGAAGATTAAAAAACGCTTGATCACAAACAAGTTTAAAATCAAAAGTTCAGTCCCTTATGATATCATGTTGAGTGAAATGGGGGTTGCTCCTATTGAAGCAATTGCTATGGTGCGTCTCATAAGATATCTAAAAAAAAATAAGCAAATGGAAAACAGTCGATGGCCTAAGGTCGTCTTCAATGACATATTGTGCAAAAGGAAGAAGACGTGGATGAGACAAAATATTAAATGGCTTAGTAAATGGGATATCCACTTGAACAAGTGCCCTATGAACAGTAAAGAGATAAAGGCTTTTGTTATTTATAGGTTCCACAAGCGAACTTGGGATAAAGGGCTCAGGAGAAAGAAAGAGTATTATATTGAAGAGTTTAACCCCACATACAATCATCATCAAAAAGCGTACATCGGGGCCAATATATCTTGGAGAGCCAAAATGCTTATTGCCCAATTAAGAACCAATTCTCATCAACTCCGTTGTGAAAGTAAGCGTTGGAAAAGACCAAAAGAAGCTTAGGAAGAAAGGGTGTGTGTGTTCTGCACCTTCGAAAAAGTAGAAACAGAAAAACATTTCATTTTAGAGTGTGAAGCTTTCAAAGACAGCAGGGACAACTATATAAATATCTTGACAACTAGCTCTTGGTATAACTTATTCAGCGAGGGGAGCTCATCATCAGGTTGAATAGGAAAAGGGTTGAACTGTTGAAATCGGTGTGTGAGGCGGTCTGTCCCATAGGCTATTGTTAGCCTCGTGGACGTTAAAATTACTTCTTCTTCTTCTTCTACACACCCTTTCTTCCCAAGCTTCTTTTGGTCTTTTCCAATGCCCGGTTTCACAACGGAGTTGATGGGAATTGGTTCTTAATTGAGCAATAAGCATTTTGGTTCTCCAAGATATATTGGCCCCTATGTACGCTTTTTGATGGTGGTTGTAAGTGGGGTTAAACTCTTCAATGTAATACTTTTTCTTTCTCCCTAGCCCTTTATCCCAGGATCGCTTGTGAAACCTATCAATAACAAAATCATTTATCTCTTTATTGTTCGTAGGGCACATGTTCAAGTGAATATCCCATTTACTAAGTCATTTAATGTTTTGCCACATCCATGTCTTCTTTCTTTTGCACAATATGTCATTGAAGACGACCTTAGGCCACCGACCGTCTTCCATTTGCTCAATTTTTTTTAGATATCTTATGAGATGCACCATAGCAATTGCTTCAATAGGAGTAGCCCCCATTTCACTCAGCATGATATCATAAGGAATTGAACTTTTAATTTTAAACTTGTTTGTAATCAAGCGTTTTTGAATCTTCTCAATTTGCTTCCATTGTAAGTTAGATGCACTGTTGACCCACACTTCACAACAATAGAGAACCATCACGATCACTAAAACCCAAAAAGAGTTTGCATAGTTTTCCAATCCCATAGCTTTGCCTCTCTGCGCCTATTTTGGAAAGCATAGAACGCTTTCCAACCTCCCAAAGTTATTTTATTTTTGCAACCTTCCCAACTTAGATTTGTGTTGAAGTCAATTCCGAGGTATTTGTAATCTGCCACTTCATCAAGAGTGTTGCCTTCATGTAATGATGAATGATTTTATTAATTTTTTTTTGTCACGTGAAGGACTACAATTTTAAATATGAAGTGAAAACGATTTGATTTAGAATTAGTTTATTTATTTTTATATTAATGTTGTGTGGTAAATTATTATTAATTTAAAATTCTATTATATATATATATATATATATATATAAATATTTTATTAAAGTTGATGTGATTAAAAAAAAATATTAAAAAAAAAAACTATTTTTAAAAAAATTAAATGTCAAGATAAAAATAAATTTAAAAACAAACAGTTTTCAAAAAATTAAAATTTAATATGTAATTTTTTTTTATATCAAATGTGTTTTTCCAAATGCAATAAATATACACAACAAGACTATGCCATATAACTTGTCATTAAAACATTTTGTAAAACACTTTTTATTTAAGAGCAAATTTTGGTAGTTGTTGCTTAATATGATGAAATCACCATCATTCCACTATGTCATATAACTTGTCATTAAAACATTTTGTAAAACACTTTTTATTTAAGAGCAAATTTTGGTAGTTGTTGCTTAACATGATGAAATCACCATCATTCCTCTAGCGTCTTCTTCTATTGTTGTATAATTGAAGATCGTTTCATTGTCCGCTTGTTTCTTGGAGCAATCTTGTTATTACAATCTTATTACTAATATAACATTGAAGGGAGCATTGGAAGAATCATCCTTAGCATCTTCTAACATTTTTTCCTCGACTATTGGAAAATCTTCAACTAGTGGGGAATTTTTCATTGTTGGATAATTGAAAACAATGGCGTTGTTCCCTAAAGCACTCTTGCTACTACCATCTTATTACAATTATGGAGTAGTGTTGCTACTACAATTCTATTGCAACAATGAAGCATATTACAACATAAACCGGTGGCTTGGGTGGGAATAATTAGCCATATCCTCTAACTTATATATCGCTCAAAGTTGTGATTCGGTCCTATCATCGGTAAGCCCTAGCAGGTTCATCTCTAGCACGTTATACTACATGAAATAGCCAAATATCCTTTATTATAGGGAGTATATCATTGTGGTATCTATCCAAGTAGACAGCCTTAGTTGTTGGGTAACCTAGGAATGGAATTAATGGTGGTGCTTGGTTGGGAATTGGTGTTGCTTCATTAGGTGGTGAAAGTGTTACCGATGCTTGCTTTTCCATTTATGTTATTGAAGCTACCATCTCTTCCTCCAATGCCTTTGCTTGCTCGCATTTAAGGGAGAATCATTCTTACCATCTTTTAGCTACCATGAAGGTGATGTTGAAATGATGATAGAAAAGTTTGCTACCACTTTTATCATATAGAATTACTCTTACATCCCCTGTGACTTGTCAAAGAACACAAGATAATTACTAGGATAAGTTCCAAAAACATGTACCTTTTTTTTTACCACAGTGGGAAAATATATCATTATTCGGTATGTCAACCAATAGTGGAGACAATCATCATTGGCTACTATCTGCAAATGTGGGTTGACTCATCAATGTTATTCAAGGAAAACCACACCCCTCGAATAACCTATTGGTGGTCCATAAGGGGGTAGAATTTTGCTCATGCCAGATGGCTTTGGGCCTTGGGTCGTTAACATGTTTCCTTACATCTAAAGAAGACGAGCTCTTAGCCAAGTAGAAGCACTTTTAGGTCATACTCCATGACCAATCTAAAGACCCAAATAACAATCTCTTGTATTTTCTCAATTTTTTTGAACACTATTATTAGAGATTCTTACTCTCCAGCTAACATAATACCCTCTTTGTATTATTTTATGGCATAATATTGTTGCGAAATTTAGCCACCACAACACAACAAACCACATTGTCACAACAGTACGCACTCACACTTCCCATAATCACCCTACACATCCCATTCAAATATCTAGAAGCATCAAACTCACCGGATTTACCCAACTCTTCAAAATTGCACTAAAAATTGAGGAATGCCCCAAATTGAGTATAGCTTCACAACCTCTATTTGGCCTCACCCACAAATGCCTATGTCTTCGCCTTCACCTAAATTCCCCATCATCACCATACCATGTGCTTGTTCCTTCATGTCCTCCTATGCATTGTATGATATATTTTTAACAGTTTATGTAGCATGGAGGAAATAAGAAGTTGTGCACTTTAGAGCAAGAGAAATATTGTCAGTAGTGGACCTACAAATGCAATACATGCATTCATTGGAGCGTTAATATTTGCATATGTAAATTACTTACGAATATTTATATTGTATTCAATTTTTTTTTATCTAATCGAGCCTTTAGATATTAAAACATCACAAATGTCTCACACAACATGTGCTTGGCCTCACCCACAAACACTTGTGTCTTTGCCTTCACCTAAATTTCCCATCGTCACTAAAGCACATGCTCGATCCTTCATGTCCTCTAGTGCACTTTATGGTGTATATTTAACAATCCATGTAGCATGAAGGGGAGAAGAAGTTGTGTCCTTTAAAACAAGAGAGATATTGTGGATAACGGACCTATAAATGCAATACATTGTATTGAATTGCATTTGCATCTAATCAAGCTTTTGAACGTTGAAGCAACACAAATGCCCAAGGCTATTGTTTCATGATATATGTGGAATATGGCATAACTTTCCTACATGTGTCTACCCTTTGTAGCATGTTATCCAGATGCATCAAAGGATCATAAGAACCATGCATTTGGGAAGAATGAATATGTCATTGTTGTCAAGTACCCACATTTGTTTAAAGCATGTCCTCCACTGGGTTGGCAATGTGTTTTTATTTATATTTTTTTATTTAAAATAGGTGTTGTACAAAGGTCTCAGCCAGTTTATCAAGGAAGTGATGAGGCTATCTTCCACCACAACATTTTTTTTAAATTGGAAGCATACATTTACTAACCATTTTAAGAGTATGAATTTACAACAGGTCATGAGGTATTACAATTAGGTCTTGGCATACTATTAACACTCTAAAAGAAATTTCCAAGTTAGCTAAAATGCAAGGTCAACGGAAATGTTTACATGATGTAGGGCAAGGGCGTATGCAAAATTTATTGAAAAATCTACAAAAAATTATTAAATAATTTGGTGCTTCCCTTGTAAAAGTGAAATGCAATTGTGCTCAAAACTAAACAATGTGGCATCTCGACAATTGTTGTGCACTCATAAGGTCGACGCCAACCTATGCATTATAGGGACAACCTATGCGTATTTCATGTTATCGCGCAGTTTGTAGACACAAGAAAGGCTAAGGAGTAGTAGGTCAAATTGGCGAAACAGGAACCTTCCCCACCCAATGTCACCACAATCGGGAGGTTCTTTCTATTTAGGGAGGCTAGGCCCAAGGGAGACGTCCCTGGTAACCTGCGGTTTTGAAAGGGAAAAGGCTAACAACACAAAGACAAAGTTCCCCTTCACAGATTACCGCCAATCAGAGAGTCCCGGCTAAACAACCAATAATAGAGTATAACCAAAGAAAAGAAGAACACCTACTTGAGACAACACAACAAGGAAACTAATATGTGCGATTTTGGTTAGTACTTCATATAAATCAGTGACAATCTTAATTCAATATGAGCAATTTGAAAGGAAATGTTGACGAAGTCAATGTTTACAAGATAGCAATGGCATTAATATCACTTCATCAATAAATACTTTGAATGAAATGACATTCAATATAACAAATAACTTCTTAACTCAATTAATGCCTTCAACTACCATTCAATTACTCAAAAGTCAAAACATTGTTGCAATAAAGATGAAATATTCAATGATGACGTCAACAACTTAGGGTTAGTAAGTTAGTCTAGGCTAGGGTTAGTGTAGTTAGGGTTTCAATCTCAAGAGGTTTGAGAGTGTTTGGATCCAATTCTACTTCAACGCTGGAGGTCTTAGATCAGTGCCTTAGGGTTAATGGAGTCATAGGTGAAGAACGCAAAAGTTGAAGGAGATGAGATTTTAAAGGACTAGAGGGCTAAGTTTTGAAGTGCTGCTAAAGCAGGGCTCCAAAATCATAACCCTAGGGGAGAGAGGCTCACTTTGGTTTTGCTAAAGCAAGGCTTGGTGCTCTCTCCTCCTTCCCGACAAACAACTAGCTCAATGAAAATCAAAGTCAAGACAAGAGGGTTTAAAGAGGGAGAGTGTTGCTAAGGCAAGGCTCTTTCATCAATACCTAAAAGAAAACGGCCCTAGGTGTAGATAACCTAGGCCTAGGACGTCCTCTTCCTCTTGAAGTCAAAAGGTATGGATAGCTTAAGGGAAGAAGAAAAAGGAGTGTAGCTATGGCTAGGCTCTCTTCTTCTTCTTCAATGGCTAAGAGTTTTTCTATTAGGGGACATGAGACAACGACCTATTTGTGTGTTTGTCCCCTAGGGTTTTGATTCAACAATATTTATAAATAGATGCAAGAAATTAAACTACAACCGTTCAATCAAGAAGTTTTGCAGAAAATGTCCCCGAGGTGTAGGACAGTCGGTGACGGAGTGTGTTGTTAAGCCACTCCGTGATGTTAAAGTCACCGGTTCGAAACCTGCGGGGACAAAAAATCCAACCATGTTAAGGGTTGGTGTGGCTCAGGCCGGGTGCGATCCCCGGGTGATTTTGACGGCTTAGATGCCCCTG
>JASDQU010685613.1:4597-24533 GCA_032191745.1 Picea mariana | reverse complement strand
AAAAATCCAACCATGTTAAGGGTTGGTGTGGCTCAGGCCGGGTGCGATCCCCGGGTGATTTTGACGGCTTAGATGCCCCTGAGTCGCGGTTTCTCAAGCCACATGTTAATCGCGTAGCCAACAAGTCCCGCACAAATTAACAAACAAAAAAAAAAGAAGTTTTGCAGAAAATACTTACAAATCATCAAGAAAATAATCATAAAAACCCTAGTTGTAACACCTTCCTTCAAGAAAAACACCATAGAATTCCAAAAATCTCTTCCTTCAACAAGTGTGTCTTCCTTAAATCAGCCATTAACCCAAATGGGGCACAAATTTCAGACCTCACCAAGTGGTGAGTGAAAGATGATGATAAAATGAGAGTCAAAACCCTCAATATATAGTGTATCAATGACCTAATTTTACTTTTTAGGTCATAAAAAGGCCGACAAGGCCATAATGTCAAAATAACACTGTTCTTACATTAAATTGTCAAATTAAAACCCTAATTGAGCTGCAAAGAGAGTAAAAGCCCCTTCAAGGGAGGCGCTAGCCCCTTCTAGGGCAAATGAGACATCTAGGAGAAAAACGTTAGCCCCCCAGGGGCCTCTCCAACATGCCACACGTGCCACTGCTTCCCAGTCTACCTCCAAAAGTGTCCATGAAGTTGGATGACATCATGGTGAAGATGGGGACGTCCTAAGCCTTCCAAGGCTAGCGTTCCACTGAAAATGGGTCATTCCCCCTAGGTCTAGTCCTACCAGAGTGCCTCTGATGAAACCTCCTTTTCCTCTTCGGTGCAAAATCCCTGATCCATCTCCATCCTATTTCTACCCCTTGATGGGGTCTCAGCACCCATTTGGTGGGCTCTTCAACCCCATGGAGGTCCGAACTGGTCATCTCCCCATGTGTACTGGTCCAAATGGTACCTGTCCCCCGAGCATGGTCTTGCACATCAAAAGTTACGCCCTCCATGGGCTCATCAATCACCAGGATCATAACAATGTTAATCACATCTCATCATCAATATTATTAAACATATGCATAAAAACCCCGATACATCAGTCAATAGCTCAAAGACATTACAAAAATACAAGATTGGAGAAAAAGACAAGACGTCCTATTGGGCTAGTATCCACAAGAAAAGGAAAGTTTCCAAGAAGATTTCATCCAAACCATGTAAGTGAGGTGATGAGGCTAGGGAATGTCCAAACATGTGGGTACAGTGAAGGCCCAGGATGCATAATGTTATCTGTGGGTGCCTTTGTAGAAGATGAGTTGTACTTGTCATGGATGCATTTTTTCCAAGCCTGTTCTTGCCTTTATTCTTTTATTTGCTTTTTCTTCTTCTTTTTCTTTTTTTTATTCAAGGGCTAACCAGAGGACACTGCCTTGGCATGGTGACCAGAGCTGACAGTGTTACCGAGAAGTACTTTCACAGAGATGAGAAGGTTGGCTCGTGATGAGACCCCCTTTCCCTTGGCCATGCAACCAAAGGTCACTTCCCTGGCATGGTAACCAAATGGTGGCAATGTCATACTGTTAGGTACCCATGAACCTAATAGGCTGGCTCGTGATGAGACCCCCTATCCTCTGACTAGGTCTTGTTTGTTATTTTCTGGGTCCCTCTTGTTTCTTGCTGAGAGGCCTTTTATTGCCTTCTTGGGGATCCCTGGGCGAAGCATCTCGAGGTTTCATTTTTAGGCTTTTGTCTTTTACCAGCTGCTTTTACCTTCTGGGCCTTTAGCCCCTTCTTCCCACGAGATAAGGTGCAATACTACAAATAGGTCAACCCAATGCCCGGACGAGAGGAATGGGATAAATGAGCGGGAGATAAGATGAAACAGTGGTGTTATGATGGGAGCGGACGATGGCTTTTCAAAAATCCCCCCAGTGGAAAAACAAGACCTATGGGCACAGGCTTGCTAGGGCACCCTGTTTCTCTCCCCAAGCATGGTCAAGTGGGCTAATGTAAGATCTAAGTAGTTGTTAGAGATAAAAGGAACCAGATGCACATATTTAAAGGTTTCAATGATCAAAAGTGACACATACCATGATACCTGGACCAATTACCTCATGGAGCAAGAACCTCTTCTGATACAAGACCAAGCCGATGGTGATGGATGATGCTGCTGCTGACAAGACAAAGTTGATGAAAGAAGAAAAAGATGGGTCCCCCAGGCCATGCTCAGGTCAATCCTGCTCTCGGTACTCCATGTATAGGACCTGTGGGCCTCGAGACATGATCTCCTAGTCATCCCTAAAAAATGGGGATAACATCTGGCTCCAACTCGGGGACATGTGCTCACCATAGAGCGCATGAGAACCTTAGCATCTCTGGCATAACCTGCAGACCTGCTCAATCTCGATAGGGGCATCAGTAACAAAAATGGGGCGGTAATGCCACCCCAACATACATATATATATATATATACTAAAATGAAGCAATCAATGAGTAAGAAGATGAAAGCAAACTTCTTACCTGTTGGCTGGATGTTAGTGTAGTCAAACAACCAGTGAAGCCAATCCAACAACGTCCCATGGTACCTGCCTTTGTGCTTCATCATAAACCAAAATAGTGATAAGTCAATCACAAAAATAACATGGGTTAGAACATGTATCAGATCATCAGGAATCACAAAGTCTAACTCATGGAGGCGGGTGGGAGGGATAAAATTATGCCAAGTCAATCTTGGAGGAAAGTACTCAACCCACTTCAAGAAGGGGTCATGAAAAGTCCAAGGTTCAGAACACTAACTCAAAGGGTCGGCAAACTGGCTACCTAGGACGTTCTCATACTCTGAGGTTCAGAAAGGGATTGACAAAGATGTATCAAATGACTGGAAAATCCTTAAGGGAAGATTGAAAATCTGAGATGATAGACTGAGATCTATAGTTTTCAACCAACCCTTGGATTCTCGGGTTTGCTTCAGAGGAAACTCAATGCAGAAGCTACAATTCCCAACTACACCTTTAATGAAATAGCATGGTAAAGTAATAATAGGTGGCTGGAGAAAAAGGTCACAAGAATCTTTCTTTAGGCAAACAATGTTCTTACTCCCATCAAAAAACGAGCACARCGGTGGTTGATAATCTTCTACATAGAATGAATCCAAGTGCTTGGAGGAATACTCTTCAAAACACCCAAGGTAAGACTGAAAATCATCAAGAAAACATGGTACTAGGTCAACCTTGGGCGTTTGGGGAGCATCAGTAAATATATCATCTCCYTGTTGCCACTCGTCAAAATCAAAGATAATCTATCGTGATAACTGTAAAGGCAACAGTTGGGAATGATTCTCAATATCATAAATGGGGTCCATACCAAAACCGATTACATCCCATTTACGTCTTCCAACATGTCTGAACTCATCAATATCAACTATATCAGTATCAGTATCATAGCATGGAGGATTGAAAACACTCATATGCTCATCCATCTCCTCCTCTAAATCACGAGGTAGAAAATTATCAAAATTTTGGGGAGGAGAATAACTTAGTATTTCTTCTTGTGCAAGAGTTTCGAGGACTTTGGTGTTTCCAGCATGCATTATCTTCTCATCCTCATGGATTGCCCCTTTGTCTTCAAGAGTACAGCAAGGAATATTTATTTCGTTCGGGGATTCCATTTCTCCTTCACTCTCTGAATCAAGGAACAAAGTATCATCGAAATCTTGAAAAGGGAAGCAATTAACCACATCGTCTTGTTGTTGTGCAAGTGAAAAAAGCTTGTGGACTGCTTCATCAAGAGGAGGAGCACATGTTGATTTTTTATTGTTTTGTTCAGGTTTCAGCTCCTCTATTGTGTTTTCAATGATCCCTTGCTCTTGGAAAACCTCATCAAGAGCTTTCCTCTTAGTTTTTTGTTGGTCAATAACTTGTTTCCCTTCTTCTTGAAAATCAGCAGTAGAAGCTTCAAGGGAGACCAACTTCTCCAAATTGAGAGTACTTGAGGTATCTTCAAAATCATTTATTTTGTTTCCTAGGGAAAAAACGTTTTTTATTCTGGACAAGAAAATGTTTTCCTCAATTTGTAAGGCCATGTCACCAGCTTCGTGGAGTGTCTTTGGATTCTTTTTACTCAGGAGAAACCCCAAATGCACTAAGAGTGCATTGGTAAAGAGATACACAAGGTCCTTGTCCTCAGGGTAATGGCCCCTAGGAAGTTGGTACAACAAACCCTCAAATCTATTTCGGAAGTTCCAAACAGTCTCATTTTTAGCTTGTTTTGCGCACTGGAGTCTTTTTAGCAATGTTTGGATATTTTCCAATTTTATGCCCCATTCTTTGAGAAAGACTTCTTCTAGCTGGTTCATGGAAGTGATTCTAGCATCAGGAAGATCATCATACCATTTTTTAGCATTCCCGTGAAGAGTGGTGGGAAAAAATTTCATCACTACATCTTCGGCATCATCATCGACAGGATGGAGTCGAAAATAAGAATAAAAATCATTCATATGAAAGTCAGCTCTTTCCCCGTCGCTACTAGTGAATCTAGGGAGCCATCTTCCTTCTATTGGGGGCATTTGTCGTGGGTATCCCGAGATTTTTCTCATGTCTAAAGGCTTGTAATTCCCGGGATCCCATTGTGAATTCATTATTGGCTTCGTCATTAGTGGAGTCACCGGATAGTTTTCTTGAAACTATCAAAGAAATAGGGAAAACACCCTAGTGGAGTCGCCAGGTAAGCTTGTAGGATAAGGCTCTAAGGCAAGGCTTACCGAAAATATTTGACGTCTGAGGAGAATTGACTCAGTGTTCCCCGGCAACGACGCCAAAATGTTATCACGCAGTTTGTAGACACAAGAAAGGCTAAGGAGTAGTAGGTCAAACAACGAAACAAGAACCTTCCCCACCCAATGTCACAACAATGGGGAGGTTCTTTCTATTTAGGGAGGCTAGGCCCAGGGGAGACGTCCCCGGTAACCTGCGGTTTTGAAAGGGCAAAGGCTAACAACACAAAGATGAAGTTCCCCTTCACAGATTACCGCCAATCAGGTAGTCCCGGCTAAACAACCAATAATAGAGTATAACCAAAGAAAAGAAGAGCATCTGCTTGAGAAAACACAACAAGGAAACTAATACGTGTGATTTTGGTTAGTACTTCATATAAATCAGTGACTATATTATATTCAATATGAGCAATTTGAAAGTAAATGTTGACGAAGTCAATGTTTACAAGATAGCAATGGCATTAATATCACTTCATCAATAAATACTTTCAATGAAACGACATTCAATATAATAAATAACTTATTAAGTCAATTAATGCCTTTAACTACCATTCAATTACTCAAAAGTCAAAACGTTGCTGCAATAAAGATGAAATATTCAATGATGATGTCAGCAACTTAGGCTTAGTAAGTTAGTCTAGGCTAGGGTTTGTGTAGTTAGGGTTTCAATTTCAAGAGGTTTGAGAGTGTTTGGATCCAATTCTACTTCAACGTGGGAGGTCTTAGATCAGTGCCTTAGGGTTAATAGAGTCATAGGTGAAGAATGCAAAAGTTGAAGGAGATGAGATTTTAAAGGACTAGAGGGATAAGTTTTGAAGTGCTGCTAAAGCAGGGCTCCAAAATCATAACCCTAGGGGAGAGAGGCTCACTCTGGTGTTGCTAAAGCAAGGCCTCGTGCTCTCTCCTCCTTCCCGGCAAACAACTAGCTCAATGAAAAGCAAAGTCAATTCAAGAGGGTTTAAAGAGGGAGAGTGTTGCTAAGACAAGGCTCTTTCATCAAACCCTAAAAGAAAACGGCCGTAGGTGTAGATAACCTAGGCCTGGGACGTCCTCTTCGTCTTGAAGTCAAAAGGTACGGCTAGCTTAAGGGAAGAAGAAAAAGGAGTGTAGCTATGGCTATGCTCTCTTCTTCTTCTTCAATGGCTAAAAGTTTTTCTATCAGGGGAAACGAGACAACGACCTACTTGTGTGTTTGTCCCCTAGGGTTTTGATTCAACAATATTTATAAATAGATGCAAGAAATTAAACTACAACCGTTCAATCAAGAAGTTTTGCAGAAAATACTTACAAATCATCAAGAAAATAATCATGCAAACTCTAGTTGTAACACCTTCCTTCAAGAAAAACACCATAGAATGCCAAAAATCTCTTCCTTCAACAAGTGCGCCTTCCTCAAATAAGCCAATAACCCAAATGGGGTGTAAATTTCAGACCTCACCAAGTGGTGAGTGAAAGATGATGATAAAACGAGAGTCAAAACCCTCAATATATAGTGTATCAATGACCTAATTTTACTTTTTAGGTCATAAAACGACCGACAAGGCCATAATGTCAAAATAACACTGTTTTTACATTAAATTGTCAAATTAAAACTTTAATTGAGCTGCAAAGAGAGTAAAATCCCCTTCAAGGGAGGCGCTAGCCCCTTCTAGGGCAAATGAGACATCTAGGAGAAAAACGTTAGCCCCCCAGGGGCCTCTCCAACATGCCACACGTGCCACTGCTGCCCAGTCTGCCTCCAAAAGTGTCCACAAAGCTTGATGACATCATGGTGAAGATGGGGACGTCCTAAGCCTTCCAAGGCTAGCGTTCCACTGAAAAGGGGTCATTCCCCCTAGGTCTAGTTCTATCGGAGTGCATCTGATGGAACGTCCTTTTCCTCTTCAGTGCAAAAGCCCTGATCCATCTCCATCCTATTTCTACCCCCTGATGGGGTCTCAACATCCATTTGGTGGGCTCTTCAAGCCCATGGAGGTCCAAATTGGTCATCTCCCCATGTGTACCGGTCCAAATGGTACCTGTTCATTGGGCATAGTCCTGCACATCAAAAGCTATGCCCTCCATGGGCTCATCAGTCACCGGGATCATAGCAATGTTAATCACATCTCATCATCAATATTATTAAACATATGCATAAAAACCCTGATACATCAGTCAATAGCTCAAAGACATTACAAAAACCTGCAATACAAGATTGGAGAAAAAGACAAGACATTCTATTGGGCTAGTATCCACAAGAAAAGGAAAGTTTCCAGGAAGATTTCATCCAAGCCATGTAAGTGAGGTGATGAGGCTAGGGGATGTCCAGACATGTGGGTGCAGTGAAGGCCCAGGATGCATAATGTTATCTGTGGGTGGCTTTGTAGAAGGCGAGTTGTACCTGTCATGGATGTATTTTTTCCAAGCCCGTTCTTGCCTTTATTCTTTTATTTGCTTTTTCTTCTTCTTTTTTTTTTTATTCAAGAGCTAATCAGAGGACATTGCCTTGGCATGGTGACCAGATCTGACGGTGTTACCCACAAGTGCTTTCATAGAGATGAGAAGGTTGGATCGTGATGAGACCCCCTTTCCCTTGGCCATACAACCAAAGGTCACTTCCCTGGCGTGGTAACCAGATGGTGGCAATGTCATACTGTTAGGTACCCATGAACCTAATAGGTTGGCTCGTGATGAGATCCCTTATCCTCTAACTAGGTCTGGTTTGTTATTTTCCAGGTCCCTCTTGTTTCTTACTGAGAGGCCTTTTATTTCCTTCTCGGGGATCCCTGGGCGAAGCATTTCGAGGTTTCATTTTTAGGCTTTTGTATTTTACCAACTACTTTTACCTTCTGGGCCTTTAGCCCCTTCTTCCCACAAGATAAGGTGCAATCCTACAAATAGGTCAACCCAATGCTCGGACAAGGGGAATGGGATAAATGAGCAGGAGATAAGATGAAACAATGGTGCTATGATGGAACCAGACGATGGCTTTTCAGAAATCCCCCCAGTGGCAAACCAAGACCTATGGGCACAAGCTTGCTAGGGCACCCTGTTTCTCTCCCCAAGCATGGTCAAGTGGGCTAATGTAAGAACCAAGCAGTTGTTAGAGATAAAAGGAATCAGATGCATATATTTAAAGGTTTCAATGATCAAAAGTGACACATACCATGATACCTGGACCAATTGTCTCATGGAGCAAGAACCTCTTTTGATACAAGACCAAGCCGATGGTGATGGATACTGCTGCTGCTGACAAGACAAACCGATGGAAGAGGAAAAGGATGGGCCCTCCGGGCCATGCTCAGTTCAATCCTGCTCTCGGTACTCCATGTCTAGGACCTGTGGGCCTCGAGACATGATCTCCTAGTTATCCCTAAAAAATGGGGATAACAGTTCCCAAGGGGTATTCCTTCTTTGAACATTCAGGAACTTGAAGAGTTGGCCTCCTAGTTCTCTTCTCAAATTGGTCCTCATTGGTTGTGGCTTCATGACCTCTCCTTTCTTCTTGATCAAAGTATTTAGGGAATCAATTCATGCCTTGCTTGCATGGTGAAAATAATTGGATTGATTACAAGCATAAATCTCATTTTTCTTGCTCAAGATATAAGTTAAGTACATGGACTACATCCTCTTCATCCTCATAGTAATCATTTAAGGTTATATTTAAAAGTGAAGATGTTATCACATTTGTTTATTTATCATTTATTTGTGGAACATGTGTTTTTTTCTTGGAACATAGTTACAGCTCTCAACATAGAAATGTGTAATGCTCAATCATTCTACCAATTGTAAGTTCATATAGAAGTTATCCTATATATTTTATTCCGATAATGTTTGTTTTTTCCATGTAACATATCCCAAGGGAAACCTCTTGGGCACTTTTCGTTATTACGGAGATGGTACCCAAGGTAAACCCTAGATTCTTCAAGGCGGTCAACAACTCATGAATAAATCATATATATCTAAACAACAATCAGCTCACTAAGAGTAATATGTCACAAAGTGAGTTTTGAACCCTAGTGGAAACAATAACAATTTTCCTCACAACCACTTGAGATAATCCAATTGTTTATTCCAACAATGTTATGATTTAAAGAAAATATTTATGCTAAACAAATGCCTTAAAATAAATCTATGCTATTATTTAAGAATGTACATGTGACATTCATATTCTACAAATATATTGGCATCAGTGATATCCATAGAATACCTATTCTTCCAGGAAAACAACTTGACAAGTTGTATTGTGACTTTTGAGATAGATGTTACCTATTGTGAAAAGAAAATTATTATATTTGATTTTATTATGTTTAATTGATGTATCTAACTCCGACTGTAACTACTAATTTGAAGAAATCACAAACATACTCTTCTATATCCATTTGGATTGGTATAAAAGCTTCTTTACGATGATAACA
Source organism: Picea mariana (assembly GCA_032191745.1). Lineage (NCBI taxonomy): Eukaryota > Viridiplantae > Streptophyta > Pinopsida > Pinales > Pinaceae > Picea > Picea mariana. The sequence goes on along the minus strand of JASDQU010685613.1, from coordinate 15,424 downwards.
AGAAAGTTAAATAAACTTCTATTGGAAAGTAACTCTTTGACTTGTTCGTTGATATTTCTTCTATACATTTATAATGCCAAAAGTCACACCCAAACTTTATAACTACATTAAATAAACTATGTTTCTCAACAACAATATTTAATGCTTTGTGCACTTGAGAATCAATATAGAAGCAGACAAGTGAAGGAATGTTGTTATTGAACCTCTTAAATTACAACAAAATTATGAATTCATGAGAGGTTTGCTTATAAATATTGATATAAAATGGTCATAGCCATAATATTATTTGCTCAGTGTTATGGATATAACTATACACCAATGTAATTGAACTCACTCCCTCCATATCTATGCTACTCGTCCATGGTGAATGGCATTGCTTCTAGACTTGATACTTAAAAAACTTGTTTGAATGGATCTTATACTCCTCTCCCACTTGCTCCATAGTCATGCTCTTACATATTATGCTCCATAATAGGTTTCAAGTCAAGAAATTGTCAATACGTTCAACATAATAAGTTCAACAACCCAATTAGTTTTGGGTATGGTACTTTTATTGATTTATTATTAAACTAATGCAATTTAGTACCTCGAAATGAAGGGTTTGGATCACTAGCATTGGATAAGAAGACACATAAGTCGAATTTAGAGCTCATAAGTTTTCAATAGTTATAAGTGCACAATTTTGCATCTAGTCAACTCATTTACACACGATTAAATCTAAATAAAGACAATAAACACGATAGTGCCTATTAAAAACTGAACTTGAAAGCAAAATCAAGGACTAGTTGTTATGCAACTCACCCTTCTTCAAAATGTTTTAATAGAAAAACATTAACAATGGGATAAATATTGTTGAATGGAACTTAAAGTTGGATAGGGCGTGAACATTAACTAACACATTTATTGCAAAATAAGAGAGGACAAATCGATCTCTTTAGCATTAATCTTAATGACTTTTTCATATTTCCCATGTACTTACTTAGGATTGTGTTAAAAACTTCCCCCCACCTTAAGCCACCTTATCTAACGCCTTAGTGGGAAGAGAAATAAAGTGCTAGAATTTTCACTAGTTAAAGAAAGACTAACAAAACCTTAAGTTGCCTTAGCTAATGACTTAACCTATGAAAGAAAGATGCACGAAGTCTTAACCTACCATAGTTAATGACTTAACCCACAAAATAAATAGTCGTAGCCTTAACCCAAAGAAAGACCCACAAAGCCTTAACCCACCACAACTAAAGAAAGGAAGGAAATAAATGAAAGTAAAGGTAGAGAAATAATTTGTTTCTTTCCTTTCCTCTCCCTTTGGTTGAACAACTAAAGTTCCTCTTACTTTAATCAAGTATCTAATACCCTCATGGTCAACTAAAGTTCCTTCAATTAAGAGTCCAAATACGTTGGAGATACCAAGATCCAATAGTACTAGTTGTTGAAGAATAAGAGTTATAAGATATAGAGACTTAAAATAATTCGTTCTAGCTTAGGGTGTTGTCTTATTTACAATATTTTAATAGTTCACCTTTAAAGTTCCTCTTACTTTAATCAAGTATCTAATACCCTCATGGTCAACTAAAGTTCCTTCAATTAAGAGTCCAAATACGTTGGAGATACCAAGATCCAATAGTACTAGTTGTTGAAGAATAAGAGTTATAAGATATAGAGACTTAAAATAATTCGTTCTAGCTTAGGGTGTTGTCTTATTTACAATATTTTAATTGTTCACCTTTGGTTCAAACACTTTATATTGATCTCTCTAGCTTTAGTTCCCACTTTCTTTGAAATATTTTCCACAATACATGTATGGATTCAGTGTTTAACAAAGGTTCTCTAGATAACTATTACTTACTAGCTTGAGCTCACTCGACACTTAAGAGGTTAATGCACAAGTGCACCCCATTGAAGGTAATTCAATCTCACATAGCTCTATGGGCCTTCTCTTCTTTTTCTAGCTACATTCATCAAACATACGCACCACCCTTTCACTCTATTTTTATTTAACAAAGAAATATTGAACTTATACACGAGTCTTCTTAAATGACATGATTCTTTTTAAATCAAGCAAACTATTTAACCAAAATCACATAACAAGATGGAAATATGCTTCGATGATAACACCATCATTATCTTCTTCTTTTTCTATCAAAGATAGCGTTGGGCCAACCTATTTATTCATTTAAGGCATACCTCTAATGTTGATTAGCTTGCATGTTGAATATAATCAAAAGGGGAAGGGTGACCACCCGAACAAACAAAAGATAAGTTGTGTTATCACTCCTTTAAAACTTTTAGGCTTCATCTTTAATGTCAAGATAAGACACGGGATAAACATAGTATACTAGTGGATCGTTGTTATGTCTAGAATGAGTAGGATTTCCCACTCACCTTCCTTACCACACTGCAGTAGCCCTACCCACAGTTCTAGCCTCACAACCGAATAGATGTAGCAAGTTTCAACCCCACATACTATAACACCCCGACATTTTACTAACACCACATGCCAAACCTTTACCTCTATATATTACCCTTCCCAATATCCTTCCTTCTTGTTGCCCCAACTCATATTATGTTATCAAGCCCCTTACTTCCTTCAATGGTATTGTACATCCTCTATCCCACCCATAGTATCCAACACCCAATACCGATGTAGCAAGGAAGGTATACTATCGACCCCATCCCTTACTTTCATTCAAAGCTATCCAACCCCTTTAATACTTCGATCTCTTCCCTCAAACAACTACATATTCCATGACAAGGAGATTTTTTGCAAAGAGAGAATAACAACAAAGGAAGACAATTATTCATTATGGTCAGGCAGGGGTCGAGGAATAAATATAACCAAAGAATAGACAGAGTATGGAGGGAAAGCACGGGAAATATTCAATAGAATGCATACGAAGCAAACACCTTAACAACCTATCTATGTAGGGTGGGTAGTAATGAGGGGTGTTAGAGGGAATGCCACAAGTATAAATGGATCTAAGTAAGAAGGGGAGTCTTTCAGAAGTGTCGATGGGTGTAAGTGAGAAGGGGAGAACTTCATGAATCAAAGGGAAAGGTAGGGGGGATGAAATTAGTAGTGGTGATGGTAATGGATCCATTGCTAGTAATGGTGTAACATCTCAAATTTTGGCCTTAGGTACCTAGAATTATGTTATTATTTATCCTAATATTTTTTCTTATTAAGTATTTGTTTATACTAGCCAAACTGATGAGACACTTCATATGTGGACATTTGAACATATTTATGTGTTGATATGATAATATTTGTACCACTATATCTTCATGATGATGATAGTTATGTGATTTCTTCAAACAGGAAAATTAAAATCTGAAATTTTGGTACGTGCATATCATTTCTATTTATGTTGTGAATGTATATCAAATGTGATAGATGGTGTAAACAAAAATACATTGCTTATGTGAACATCATTACATAAGCACATTAGGCTATCTTGAACATATATGTGTCCCCCACTACTAAACCCAACAATTAGAATTTTTCTAATACCAATTAAATCAAATGCATGCATGCTAAAATGCCCATGCAACTAACAACACTATTCAAAAACATGATTGTAGTCTAATAAACATGCTTACAACATCCCATAATTGCTCGAACTCATAAATACACAGATAGGAAATAAATCCCAGAATATCCTACCTGCTCGATGTCTCCAAGGTCCAAGATGTCGACAAAACCCTTACAATATGAGCAGCCATTCTAAGTACCCTCAAAGAGAATTTGGTCATGGCTCATAATTGCGTGAAACAACAAGCTAATCAGGGTCATTCAGAATGCCACTTTGCTAAAGGGGATCGTGTGTTTCTTTGTCTGCAATCTTATAAGCAAACATCCCTCAAAGAATATAACTTCTAGGAGCTTGCTCCAACATTTTGTGGTCCTTATACAATCCTCAAGTGCATGGGGCCCATGGCTTGCAAATTAGCTCTCCTCGGTCACTCTAAGCTCCATCCAATTTTTCATGTTTATTGTTGAAGGAAAGTGATTGGAACCAAGTGCTAGATTCAAACTAGTCTCCCTGAATTGGATGAAGAAGGTTCCCCGAAAGTAAGACCTAGTTAAGCATGTGTACCTTGTGTTTGAAATTTCACTAGTAAAGTCTAGACATAGACCTAGGTGATGGGGGGAACATGCGAGATTCCCGGATACCCTAACTTTGAGATATGTTTGGTTGGATTTGGTCATGGGAAAACCCAAGTCAAGTTTAAAGGGGGGAATGTTAGGATAAACTTGACTCAGTGAAAGAGTTAAAGTTGTTAGGTCAACAATGGTGGTTTTGGGCACATGGTTTTGGTAGCTCGTAATTTTAGAGCCCATGGATTACATGTAATGAAATCCTTTAAAAGGATAGTGTTTCTCCATTGTATTGTGTTAAGGGTTGAGCAGTGAAGGCTCAGTTGGTCAGGGTCAAGAGGTTTGTTCAAGGGAAATAATAGATCTATTGTTGGATGGTTTTTCCCATAAGGGTTTTTTAGGATAAATCTTGTGTGATTTATGTGTGCATGTTACTATGTTCTTGGTATTTTTCTCTCTCTCACTTTCTTTTTTCCAAGCAGCATAATGTGCCTCCCAAATTAACTTTGCACTCTCACTTGAAGAAACAAAAAGATGGTTGAGATAGCACAAGGCACATCCTAGAGGTGGAAGTTGTGAACTTGATTCCCAACACTCAGGGTCTGATAAGTAGTAGCAAAGTCAGAGTCAATGCTATATAATTGTGGTCACCCAGAGGTCTCATGCCCATAGAAGTTAAGAACCATGGTGAGGGCACAACTGGGGGTCGACTGAGGCAATCGAAAACATGGTTGGTGTTTCCCTCCTTGTACTTAATATTCAGGTGGAATTGTTGCGGGTATGTGGACCATTTTTTACAGTGGTCATTATGTAGCCTTACTTGTGTCTACATGAATTACATAGGCTTTTGATCAATGTGTATGATCATTTCCTTGCCCACAATGTGATGTTTCCATTGTTGGCATGCCTACACACTGGAGTACATCTATTTGTCTTGGGTGGGATAACTACAAACAACACCACACAATGTTTCATTATGATAGGAAACCAGATGTCCCTATTGAGTGAGGAAGAAATTGATATCATAGTTAGAGGCATATGTCTCAATCGATCTCAAACAGTTGTTGTAGATCTAGCAATGTGAGGACCAGTGTGTAACATAGGCGATGTTTCAGATCATGAAATACTTTCTATTGTGATTTAGACCAGAAAAAACTTGGCTTTAGCTTCCCCTTGGTCATTTGACTTAAGGACCAAGCTATATGAGAGAAACCCAACACAAACCTACAGTGGAAGTTGGCAAGGCCCAAGAAGTTGTGAATCTATGTCAGAGTCATCGAGGTTGTCCAATCACAAATAACTTGGATCTTGGTCGAGTTCACATGCACCCCATGTTCATACACAATGTACCCTATGTAGTGGATTCTCTACATGTTGAATGAGCATTTCTCCAAGTTTGTGTATAACTTGTGTTGTCGTAGGGTGCTCATGACCTGTCGATTGTGCTGCGAGTGATCTACATAGGTCGAATTGAAGATGAGGATGTCATCCAAAAAAACCACCACAAAAGATTTTGTGAACAACTACAAGATACCATCCATCATCCTCATGAATTTTGTTGGAGCATTAGTGAAGAAAAAATGCATGATCAACCACTCAAAGAAGCCTTCTTTAGATTTGAAGGTCATCTTCCATACATTAGTTGATTCTATTAGAACTTGGTTATAGCTCGACTTCAGATCGATCTTGTTGAAGAAATTGACACCCTTGAGTTGATCAAGAAGATCATCAATCCAGGGGATTAGGTATCGATTCTTGAAAACGATTGTATTTAAGGCTCTATAATCAATATAGAGTTGCCATGTTCCATCTTGTAACATCCCCATTTATAATCCCTGGATTGGCGATATGTAATGTAAATATGATGTATGGTCATGGGCATGGATGTGTAGTAATGTAAACATTGAATATCATGATAATAAAATAAAAATGTGTTGTACTTGGCAGCAGATGGACATGGACAAAGTCATTGGGGATTAGTTTCCATGAGAGAGGAGGGGTCTAAAAGGGGGTTTTATTCATGTGTCCTAAATCCCCAACCATTTTGAAATTATTCTTTTGAGTGAACCTTCTAATTTCTTCCATTTGAGTGTATGAGAGCCCAATGATTGAATACATGTAAGAGGATGGGTGTGAGGAGTCACATCCCATAGTTATTGGGAGCATGGGTTGAAGTACAATCAACATTGGGGAGAGTGGGAGTCAATTGGCTTGGGGGAAAAGGAAATTCGTATAGGAAAAGAGGGGATTTTTATAGGCAATTTTCAAGATAGTAAGAGGGAGCAAAGTGTTGGAGCTTGAAGGCATCCATAGTGGGCATGTGTGGTAGTTGTTTGGAGCTAGAAAATGCATGAATAAGTAGGTTGTTAGGCCTATAGAGTGAGTTTTGTTGTGCATGTAAAATGATTTTCTGCTAAGATTTTCTTGTTGCAACTGTAATTCACTAGAGTTCCTAGCAAGAGAGATTCCTATCCAACCTGTGTTGGAGACTTGGAGGGAAGGGAGTTAGCTCGAGGGACTGTGTAGCAGAGAAGGGGATCCCACTCCTTGGGTTGTGTAGGTTGTGGGGAAGAGAGCTGGTGGATTGGGATGGTTGTAGGAAACTAGATTGATGTAAGTGGACAATAGACACCCTCATGAGACACCCTTTCTTTTGGATTCCTAGCCCCAACTCGGGGGTGAATTGTTGTTGAGATTTGGAGCAACAAGTCTATGGTTGGGTGAAACATTTGTCCTCTGTAGCTAGTTCCACATTTGATTTAAAATGTGAGTGTTTTATCTATGTTCAATGTTTTATTTATGGGTTTATATTGTTATGCATAAAATTTGTGTTTTTGAGAAATTACATGCTATTATGTGTATGTTTAATTAAATGCATCCATGTTTATTGGAATTGTTGTTACATGCATGTGTGTTTTTATCATGTTGCATGTCTTTAATTTAATGGTATCAGAAAAATAAAATTTTAAATTGTTGGGTTTAGTAGTGTGGAATGTTACACTTCTTTTGTATCAACACAATTCCCCCCCCCCCCACAAGGTGAGGAGCTTGGTCAAATGTGACCCTTGTAGATGAGCTAATGAATTTGATGCTTTATTTCCTGATTCTCCAAAAGAGAGCATTTGTATGTTATACAATTGGGCAAGGGATCACAAGGTATCAAATCAATGGGAATTTTCATCGGACAGTGTAGAGGCATCCCTGCAGGTGAAGTGAAGAGGTCTCTATATTCCTCTACAAGCTTGTCCACATGTTTCTATTGTGCAGAGAGACCTTATGTTGAAGTTGTGGTGGTTGTAGTGACCTTTACTTCCCCTTCTGACTGAACCATGAAGAGGACAAACTTCACGGTCTATGAGATTAATTTTTAGCACTATTTTGTCGAGATCAATGAAATTGTAGAAGTTGGAACTATTTCGGGTACCCTATAAGGTTGACCCCCTAGGGTGATAACAACATTACGGGTTGGGACTCACATACAACATGGAATTTCCACATGAGGTTGTCCTAAAACAACATCACAAAATTAGAGTGGGGCAACATCACATAATACCTCATCTTTAAAGGTCTTGATTCCATAGGACAAGTGACGTTGTTGGTTGACTCAAAGGTATCATCCTCGACTCAATCAACCAATGGTGTATGGTTGGGGTGGTGGAATCATTGGCAACTTCATTCTCTTGATCACCTCAACCAAGATCAGGTTCTTCTAGCTCTTGTTGTTAACAATGAAATGTGGCGGGGTTCCCTGCACCCACATCTATGAATGGAATATGCACTCCCCTTCCTCAAGCTCCTTTGTCTCATATAGTTGGATCTTTGTGGCTACAATGGTAGCACTAGGTTCCACATCAATGATCTTCTTTAACTTATCATGTTATGAATCAAAGTATGAGTCAGGGTCTGACTCTTTTTTTCTTTAAGCTTGGTCAACGATCATTATTTTGAGTGGCATTCATCAGTGTTGTGCTCAGGGATTTTGTGGAATTCACACCGTTTTCTAGTGTCCTTCTTCATCTTCCCGTTACATTTGTTTGCCTTTGGATTGGACTAGTTGTCTTGAGGTTGGCCTTCCTTGCTCTATCCCTTGTTATATGGGTTAGGGCCACCTTTTCCATGCTTCTGTTGTTAAAGATTTGCAGACACGAACTCCCTCTTGTTTTGTTCCTTAAATTTATACTCAATTTTGATAGCATATCGATAAGCGGATCCTAGTGAGGAGATGTCCACAAAAATAGATCTTTGTTTGGATGTACCTGTGTAGGCCACTGTTGGTCACTATAATTGCTTAATTAACTCAAACAATCAAGTGCTACATAAATTATCAACCCAGAGAAGTATGTTTATCTCAAAGATAACCACGCACTATATATGCTCAATCCCAAAAGCAACTTAGAGTTGTAGTAAAGGAAACTATGTTAATCACACTTGCCTTGAATGAACTGAAGTGTTGTCTTGAATTACAGAAAAGCAACCTACCTATTGCAGATCCTTAAAGATTAATCTAAAGAATCCTGGATTACATTTAAAATAGCAATTGCAACAGGAAAGAATAACTGTTCTGTAACCAGAGAACAGGACCCTTACTCTCAAACAGAACTTCAGCACCTTAATTCTGATGAATACACTTTCATGGAAACAACAATGCAAAGAAAGCTAACTCTATCTAACAGAGAACAGGGTCATCCAATTCCTTCTTTTCTAAGCAGGAACCTTAAGCCTTATTTCTGATTAGCACACTTGTGAAGAATGATTGAAATATACAGAGAACAGGATATGCTGATCCCTTCCTTTCTGAGAAGGAACCCTTAACCCAGTCTCTGGCTAACACACTTGCAAAAGTAATTGAAATCTATGGAGAATAGGATATGCTGATCCCTTCCTTTCTGAGCAGGAACCCTTAACCCAGTCCCTGGCTAACACACTGCAAAAGTAATTGAAATCTACAGAGAACAGGATATGTTGATCCCTTCCTTTCTGAGCAGGAACCCTTAACCCAGTCTCTGGCTAGCACGCTTGTAGAAGTAATTGAAATCTACAGAGAACAGGACATTCTGATTCCTTCCTTTCTGAGCAGGAATCCTTAACCCAGACTCTGGCTAACTTCATAAAATCATCACACAAGATTGCTAATAAAAAGAATTACGAACTTCATTCAATAAACTAAAGTTCTTAACAAGATAGAGTTCAATAGTGTTTCAGCAAAGCGGAATTCATTAAAAGTAGTGTTTCAGCAAACAAAAGTTAATCAAAGCATAAACAGAGATTGTACTAACACACTTCTAAAACTAACGGGTGAATCTTGTGAAGAAGGTGGGCCCTCCCTTCTCACAAGATTCCCCTGAGACGAAAAAAACTTAGAGACGGATGCTCAAAATAGTTTTCTATTCATCTATCAATGTATCATGTTACAATCTGGAATTGAAGTACGTCCCTCTCTCTGAAGCTTTCTCAATACATAAAACTTCGATCCTTCGAATGATGATTTCCTCTTATTTAAAGAGGGAACCCCTTCGATTCAATTGATAAAAAATTACAATGTGTATCTGCGTCCTATCTTTAGTCGGATCTACTTTCTAAACCAGAATAGGATGTCCTAGTCCCGCGCAACAGAATACTATTACAGGTGCTGAATGAGGTATTGTTGTTACGGCTGGAGTAACAGCTTCTTCTCGTTGTTGTTGATTGTTGTTTCAGTATCGCAATTCGCGGGCTATTTCAGCCACGTGAATTGCGCTCTTGATTGTGTCAACATTCTTATGTAGGAGCGACGGTTGGTGCTTGTTGACCACTGACTGTAACGGCTTCTTTTGTGTTTCAGCATCGTCGGTCTTGGCGGTCTTCTCTGTGTTTCAGCATCTGCAGCTCTGGACTGTGTAACAGCTTTGTGTTTCGGCATCTGCGACTCTGGACTGTGTAACAACTCTGTGTTTCAGCATCTGTGACCTTGGACTGTGTAACAGCTCTGTGTTTCAGCAACAGGCTTCAAATGCTAATCTGCAGTTTGAACACTTATACATTTCTAATCAATGGTTAAGTACGAGAGTGATGTAAAATATTATGCAAAACAGATTAAACGTATAGTAATGAGAAGGGATGTTGTATACCTTTGGAATGATCAGATAAAGTGATAGTATGAGTTTAAATATGGGTGATCAAGAGTATAATAGTGGAAAAAAGTATAGGCAAAAAGGTACATTGTGTGGTCCTAACATCCCCCCCAACTCAAGGTGTTGCATGTCCTCAGGCAACGTCACTCTGAGTCAGAGTCTGAATACCGACTTTGATCGTGTAAATTACTCAAGCAGTAGCTCTGGGAGGTACTATCCGTTGGCGTTCTGAACCCTTGGACCTGCTGTAATCTTTTCCATGCTGCGGTTTCTGTCTTCTTAGGCAGCTTATATTTGATTTGATACCTTTCTATTGGCAACCAGAGGATAGGAAAATAAAACCGGTACCCTATCCATTTTTTAGCACAGTTCTGAATACACTGGATGTAGTTAGGCACCCTGGAAATTGCTACCTCAAGGTTGGTAGGATTAAAAGGATTGTGTTGTTGTCTCTTTTCAGTGGATTGCTGCCAAAACAGGTTATTTGCCTGGAGGGCAGGAATCTCTATGGATATGATGATGTGCTGACAGTCCTGGAGTACTGCTGATTGTAGCTGCTGAACATGTTCAGTGACTCCTGGTTTCTTTAAGAATTCATAATATTCTGTGACAAAGGTGGCT
>JASDQU010685612.1:7558-17629 GCA_032191745.1 Picea mariana | reverse complement strand
TGCCATGTCTTTCCTTTACATTCCATGCCTTTCCTTTCCATGCCATGCCTTGCATTTCCTTTCCTTTCCATGCCATGCCTTGCAATTCGAGGTCATGCCTTGTGTTTCCATGCCATCCCTTTCCTTGCCATGTTATGCCTTTCCATGCCATGCCATGCCATGAAACGCCTTTCCTTTCCATGTCATGCCTTTCCACATCTTTCCATGCCTTGTCATGCCTTGTGTTGCCTTAAAATTCCATGCCATGCCTTGCCATGTATTTCCTTTCCATGCAAAACCATACCTTGTCAAGCCATTACTTGTGAATATGTGTCATGCCATGCCTTGCCTTGCGATGTCATGCCTTGCCTTGCCATGACACCATACCTTCCCTTTCCATTCCATTCCATTCCATTCATTTCCATGTCATTCCATGTATTGCCTTGCCATGCCATGCCATGTCATTCCTTGCATTTTCTTGCCTTGTCAAGCCATGCCTTGCCTTGTCAATCCATGATGTCCCTTTCCATGCCATGCCATGTCTAGCCTTGCCATGCCATGCCATGCCTTTCCTTGTCATGTCATGTCTTGCCTAGCTATGCCATATCTTTCCTTGTATTTCCATGCCATGCCTTACCTTTCCATGCCATGCCATGTCTTGCCTTGCCTTTCAATGCCATGTCTTTCATTTCATTGTCATGCCATGGCATGCCTTGCATTTCCTTTCCTTCCCATGCCATGCCTTGGTACTTTCATTATGATATTCATAAAACTAATTGTTGGTAAAAATGTGGTTATTTTAATCGTTATAGAGAATTTATTATCCTTTGAGTCACCCACAAGAAATTTATCTCTATAATCACAAACACCATTAAATTATTTCCAAATTCAATTAACTTCTAATAGATTTTTTTGTCAAGTTAATTTAATAAAATAATAATGGCATTCATGTATCACACCTTTTTTTTTTTCTTAAAAAAAATGCTTGTACTAAGTGAAAAATTTTAATACCTAAATATTACAATCAAAGGATTTGTTAAGAATGTCATTCTACAACTTGTTTTCCCATCTATCTTATATAAAAATACTTGCATGAGAATTTCAATTTCATTAAATAAACTCTCTTTATTCATATATCTTAGGTATCTTCATAGTTGTGAAACATGGATTATCATAATTAATTGAATTTACATAGAAAGGGATGTCACTAAAGAAGTTTATGTTCCATACTTATGGTGTAGTCTCAATATACTATTGATACATAATTTCTTTTGGATTGGATGAAAAATAATTTAACTTAAAGGCCTTATTTAAAATCAAAGAAATAAAAACTGTTATTTCAATTCAATAAATTTTATAACAAGATATAGCATGTAGACCTAGACCTAGACCTTTCCTTTCCTTTCCATGTCTAGCTTTTCTTATCCTTTTCATTTCTTACCTTGGATTTCCTTGAAATGCCTTCATTTCCTTGCTTTGCATTGCCATACCTAGACCTATACCTAGACCTAGACGTTGCCTTGTCATGCTTTTCCTTGTCATTCCTTGCATTTCCATGGTATAGGTCATGGTATATGTCATGGTATAGATCATGGTAATGGTGTAGGTATAGGTCTTGGAAAAGGTCTAGGTCTAGTTCATGGTTTAGGTCTAGGTCTAGGTCTATGTCATGGTCATGGTTTATGTCTAGGTCTATTTCCAACATGTCCTGGAATGGCTTTAGGAGGCGAGTTGAAACCCACAATAAAAATCTAACTAGGACTCAAATGGATGAACCGTCAGTTGCATTGGATCTTGATCATTGGGTTTAAGCTAGTGGGTCCCCTTTACTATATTTTCATTGCCCAAAAACTTGTTTGTTGGAGGATCACCCGAACTAGGGTTTTGCTCAATGAGGCATAGTGCAATAAATGAACAAGAGGTCGATTTTCAAGAAAATTGTGCTAGGAAATTGTGTGTAGCATGGTAACATGGGCCTTGGCCAAATAGATATGTGGGAGATTATGAAACTCCATTATGATGCTCGGTTTGGATTTTATGCCCTCGGATGAAATTTCCAACATGTTTGTTATGCATTATAATGTCACACTTGAGTTTGACACCCTAAGTGTCGCAATGTCGCAAAGTGATGTATGCACCTTATTAAGTGTCACATGCACTATTGCAAGTGTCATATGCACCTTATCAAGTTTCACATTAACTTTTATAAGTTTCACAACCATTTCAAACCATGAAAACAATTGTCACAATCCCTAAGTCATGTTGGAAGAAGAAGCCACATCATTTGAAAGCAAAATCACACCTTTTTCTTGGAAATTTAGACCAAAATTTGGCATTTAATAAGGGTGGCACTCCCCTACCTATACTAGGGGGCACCAACACTCCTATAGTCTTGTTAAGGGGGCACCATGGTTCTCTTTCTATCACTAGGGGGGGTCGCCGGTCTTGTTAGAGGGAAAAGGGGGATCCTCCACCTTATTCTATGGGCTAGCTCTCTTGGGATGCGGTTGGTTATGTTCGACCCCCATGCTATGGATTCAACTTAGGATATGATCCAAAATTTAAGGATCCATATCCTCAACCATATCCTTCATTTTCTCATGGTGGTTGTGCCTCTCAAGCCTATATATTGAAGGTATTTCCAAGGTGAATGGGGGAGGTAATCGATTAGAGGATAATCATTTTGATCATGGTATGTTCATGCAAGGGTTGGATGACAAGAGCTTGGAGAGGCTATTGTTGCATCAATCATGGTATGTAAGCATCTATTTTTGGCTTTACAATCAATATATACTTGGCCTATTTCCTTCAAACTTGCATATTTTCTCATTTGATTGCCTATTGTTTCTCTAATATTCATAGATAGACTTGTATTATATAATCTAATAGAGTATGATATAGTTTGTTCTCTTCGTTGTCCATTGTAGACCTCAGTTTGCACCAGGGATTTTGAAGATCAAGCTTGGGGATTGGAAGTAGCTTGGACAAACGTCGAAAACATGTTCATCATATTCTTTCTCTCCTTATCATTCTGATTGGTTAAGATAAGTTTAAATGGATGTTGGTGTTCCCTTGTATTGTTTCTTCCTTGGTATAGGGGTCTAGTAATCCAAGGGAAGTTTCATCCATCCACAGAAGAAACATTTCGTAACAGAAATTAGCATCTCCATTGTTACATAACATTTTGTAATAGATGAAATATTCTCAGAAGTGTCGTATTCCCCCTAAAGTGTAAGGTTAGAAGAGAAACTAATGGAAAAAAAACTTTACAAATTCTTCAATGCAAGGGTTTTGGAGTGGGAGAACCTGGAAGAAGTTGCAAACAATCATCAAACAATATTAATATATGTTCCATTTCCGAGAAAATCATTCCTATTCTTGGAATATGATATTACTCAAAGCATGGCCCCTAACTCAACTTCATATGAAGACATCTCCCTTCATACATGGGTCAGGTAACATTCCTGCTTCACTATTTCTGCACATGCACACCCCAAGTGCTTTACTTGGTCATTCCATCGATCAAATGGATGACACTCAAGTCTTTCACACAATCATATTTACAAAAGCTACTCATCCTACATCTCATACATTGAATATTAGTACACCTTACATTGGAGGTCAATATTCAATGGTAGGCCAACCTTCAGCTGGGGGGAAACCTTTAGTTGTAGGACAACTTTTTACTAGGGGGAAGCCTTTATGGTTTCAACATCAAAAATCCTGGGGGAAAGCTTCTCTTGCAAGTCCTTCCATTCCCACAACCACTGGCTTGTTTCCTGGATAGTCATTTCTAGGATTTTCTAACCCTTTGTGGGGTCAACCAAATCCGGTAGGAATTCCTCCACAAGGAAATATAACCTATCAATTTGTGAATCCCATGATTTCAACGCAAGAGTCCCTTCAACCATCATAAATGGGGGGACCATCAGGTCAATCTCCATATGTAGGAGTTCCATCTATTCAGTCACAGTACATGGGTGTACAACTAGGACAACCACCTTACATGGGTGGACAACCCGGGAAACCACCACATATGGGAGGACCATCTAGTTTTGTTGTCTCATCAAAAATAGGATATGGTCCTATTAGTGTTCCCATGTGATATGGTTACCACCAATATCCATAACCTAACAGAAAATTTCCATTCTTGGATGCATTAGATATTCCATATCTGTCGCATTTAACAAACGATCCCATCCAGTGTGCCCTGTTTTGGCCCACCATCCATGCCAAATTACCATTCCACATCCCAAAATTCGACGAAAAACCTAGAGAATATTCTAAAAATCATGTTATGACTTTTCATTTATGGTGTTCTTCCAACTCTTTAATGGATGATTCCATCCATCTTAGACTTTTCTAGAGAACACTTACAAGTGCAGCAATGAAATGGTATATTGAGTTGTCGCGTAACCTCTTTATCGAATTTAATTATCTTTCCATGGTCTTTCTTATGCATTTTCAGTTTCCTATACGGTATGATACTAGTACAAATATTTTGACCTCACTCTGGCAATCCTCTTCCACCCAGATATTTGATCATATTCATGAGTGGAGACAGAGGAGACAATTGATTAAGGCTCCAATTCTAGACCAAATCCTCGTGGATTGGTTTACGAAGTCTCTCTTTCCTCCCCTTTCCCGTGATGTTACTATGGGAAATTTTGTTATTGAGAAGCAATATATCATTCATGCAAATTATTTGGACTTGGTTTATTCCCATCCTGACACACTTTACGATCTGATCCCTCACACTCCTCGTCCACTGAACGATCCATTAAGACTTGCTCCGGAACCTAGTTCTGTTTCAAACACCAAAACTAATTTCGCTCCTGCTCAAACCTCTGAGGAGAATGTGGTCCAATCCACTTCATATCAACAACCATGAGGTAAGAACAAAAATAAGGGTAAATCCAAGAAATGTTCTAATGAGCAGGATAATCCAAAGACTGTTGATACTCAATCGACTAGGAAGGCTAAGTCTCCTTGAATGATCTGTGAGGAAGACCACTACACTAAATATTGAAATCATCGTGAGGTTGTTGCTAAATTTCTAAAGGGTACCTCCCAATCGGTTTAGCAGAAACATTTGGTTGCACAAAATCCTGCCCCTCCATAAGGGGGCAACGTAGGTCATTCCCACCATGGGGATGCTTCATTGAGCACCTTTGAGGTGTACATGTTTAAGGTGGTTAATGTAACGACTCGAGAAAATACCTATGAAACTCCTCCATGTGATCAGACTAAAGAAAAGGTTTTCAATCAACCCTCCACTTCTAGGCCTCCTCCATATTCCAATCATCTTCAGATTGAGAAGCCAATTTATGACTCAGCATTGTGCCTGCCCAAGAGGGTAATTCAAAATTCGACATTTTGTTAGAAAAACAACATCACTGAGCAACAAAATAAAATAAATGCGGAAATAAAACACATCAGATACACAATAAAATAGAGACACAAATATACGTGGTTCACCCAGTGTGGGCTACGTCCACCAGAGAAATTTCCAAGTCCTTCCTTTTTATTATTTGGCAAAATGAAGGGATACAAACAACAACGCACCTGTTGTAAATTCCTCTTCTTTCTCTCATAGTGTCCTCTCTCAAAATACGATATTCACCCACATACACAACCCTATTACAATTCCATCATAAAAGAGAGTTTCCTTCTAGGGAAAAAATCCCTAAAATAACTTCTACCATCAGATTTGCAACCTTATAATGAATGGTCCAGACTGAATACGAAATTACAATATTTTACAAGGAAATTTTTCCGAAAATTTTTCTTCGAGGGTGCTTCCCTCGAATCCCATGGTAGGGAGGGGCTACAAAAATTGTCACCCCCCTCCTTGACCCCCCTGATGACAGTTATAAGGGAGCAAGCCCCCCCACACCCCCTTGTTAGGGAATGGGGTCCAAGCATGGTTGAAACAAACCTCTGAATCAGAAAGATAATCAGGCTCAACAACCAACACATTTAACCCCAATGATCACGATGTCGAAAGATACAACATTTTGAAGATTTGACACAAGTGCCTTATGCTATGTCATCCCTCAAAGTTCTACAACAGTGTCCAAGTCAACATAGAACCTTTTTGTCATCCATTGGAGCCATGGATCCCGAGGAGGTGAACCTAATTATGTTTAATATGGGTTATTTTCAGGAGAGGCTCTCCCACCACTTAACATTCTGAATTCAAGTTTCAGTTGGTGGAAAGAACATCCATAACGTTGTTTTGGATGAGGGATCCTCCACCTGTGTCATGTATTTTCCTTGTTGGAGATACCTTGGTTCTCCTACACTTAGCCAGTCCCCCACCACCTTGAAAGAATTTCATGGCCATGGTTTCCAACCTCATGGAATCTTGTAATCTTTCACTCTGACATTGAAGGGTAAGACCGTTTCAGTCGATATCGAAGTGGTTGACACACCCATGGATTATAATTTATTACTTGGTTGTAGTTGGTTCTATGTAATGAATTTCATTAGATCTTTAATGTTCTGTATCTTACGATTTCCTCATCAAGGAAAAATTATCATTTTTTACCAACTTGACTATACAACTCCAGAGTTCCACAATGCTGCAGCAAATAATGTCCCATTTCTAGGACATAATAGTTTTGAGAGTGTAGGTGTAGGCCTTCTTAAGGAATCCTCTCTCATGGGATTTTTCCTTTTCTCTCTCCTTCCACTGCGTCGGTTGGAACATTAAACATGATTTTGACTCAGGTGCAACAATCCTTAGAATTATTTGATCCTTTGGTAGTATCTAGTCTCTATGAGCATAGTTATTTTTCTATGTCAAGTGCATTAAAAAATTAAACAGACACTTACGAACATAGTTCATCGTTTCTATCAAACTCGTTAAAAAATGAAATAGGCCCTCCTCCATTAGAATCAAGTCTCCCCCTAGATCGAGTACTTGAACCTTATTTTTCTCTGCCTAGTGAAAATGTACCCATTAGTAACCAAACACCCAAATGAGTAAATAATAAGAGTCGTCGGAGGAAGCGATGCTTGGGGGGCAGGTCTCTAGCCTTTGGACATCATGCTTGAGTGAAACCTCTAGATCTAGTTATGTAAGATGGGGGAAAACTACCTCTAGAGAGACATGCTACTAGGAGTGATCCTCACTTGGTGTTCGTTCCCGTTATAACGTAGTAGTTTTTCTCGAACGAGCTTAGTCTTTGTTCTTTCTCATGCTTGTAAATACAAGAGAATAGGTTATCGAGCTTAGTATTTTTTATTTCTCATGCTTGTAAATACAAGAGAATAGGTTATCGAGCTCAGTATTTTTTATTTCTCATGCTCGTTAATACATGAGAATAGGTTACCAAGTATAATTTTATCTCTTTTTTGGACTCATAAAAGATATACAAAAAAACGAACTCTTTGAAGTTTCCTTTAAGCACATTTTTGACACCTTAAACATGAAAAGATTGTCAACTGAGCTTGCTTCCTTTCACACTCATTAAAAAAGTTTGAAAGGGTGTATTTCGAGTGCTAGTTTATCTCTTTTTTGGCCTCATGATATTAATTACGAAAAATGACTACTCTAATCAAGAATGATTAGAATATTTGTCCCCTGTATTGTTTTAAAAAGATTTCGGTCTTGGGAGACTAAATTTACATAAAAATCATTCATGGAGTCATCTTTAAGTTAGTTTCAGACTCTCTAAACATGAAAACCCACCAAGTTTACCTTCTTTGGGCTCATATAACTATGCATCGAAGAACCTATGTGAGTCTAATCTCCAGGACCCATATGGGACCGAATCCCTCTTTCTTCAAGTTCGTTAAATATATGTCAAGGGATGCATCCAAAGGATGAGCTATACCGAATATATATTATCCTCCTCAAGCTCATTAAAAACGAAAGAGGTACTCATCTATCTAGATGGGGGGGGGAATTGAAGGAAATGGGTCAATTTTTTTGGAATCCTTTATGGAAACTATTGTTGTCACCCTTGAACATGGCACATGTTTTCATTTTGTCTTACAGTTGGGTGATCTGCATGTCTCTGAGTCATACCAATTCCATGTGTCGTCATAATTTTTCATTCCATTCAAAGAGTTCCCTTATTATCGTCACATTATGTTCTTGGTACTCGTCAAGTCAATGATTCTAAGTCAGTCATCATGCCTCATCATGTTCAAGGGAAGTTTCACTTCAAACCATCCATCTGAAGTATTACCAATTTCCATTTCCTATGTTAGTCCATACTCATTTTATCCACCATATCACATCACTTTCTTGTGTCATTTTTTCATTGATGATGGGGAATACATCAAGGCCCTCCTTCAACGAGTCTCTTCCTATCGAATTTAGCACATTATCAACAAATTAGACTTAGAAATTAGTTAGTACCTTGGGACCTGCGTGCCTCAATGGCAGGTCCCCTCACTTCCGACAATAGGTTTACATCATTGACCTCTGATCGAATGATTCCATGAGTGTTCAACCTCAACTCATTTATTCACATTCGCTAGAATGTACTAGGGTACCTTGGGATTCATTGACATCATTGGTGACTTCCCTCACACTTGTTAATGGTTTACATCAATGACTGGTAATCAAGTGGTTTCTACCATGTTTGAAATCAAATCAACTATTCACATGACCAAATTCATACAACATCGGGATCGGGATGAAGAACCTTGTAATGTCCCCGACCATCCATGACAGGCCACATTGCGCCAGATAAATCTTACTGTTCTCTCTCCAGAACATACTTTAACATACCCAACATCCAACTGAGTTATGCCACATAAATTTTCAAACTGCATGTAATTAAAAATATATACACAAAGAACTCTTGCAAAAGCATTAGATATAAAACGTAAAAATAAAAATACATCTATAAATACACGGATTCACACTGAAATAATAGTAAACATATACATGCAACATATACAGGAAATACCCATAAAAATAAACACAGTTATAATCGCACATATGATAACCCATAAGAATAAGCACGTAAATAACAATGCAGTATGTAAATTTATCACACAATTGGCACTTATCTTGGTAAGAATGTCACCAAATGCATGCATACCTTCCATGAACCTCCCATCCTTAGACCATACTGTTCATCACTCTCACCAGTGAGTCACCCCCAAGCTGGGACTAAAATTCACCTAGGTAAAGGGATTCCTAACCAGGCTAAAGGCTCATAGAAAACAGGAAAGACTCTATCTCAGGTGCCAAATCAAACTAACAACCTACAATCCCTCATTCTCCACATGCCTTTCCCACCCAGGAAGTGTGCTCCTTCTCTACTCAACAGTCCTTCGGCTGCCCCACTTCCTTTCTGGGCTTCAACAACAGGTTAGACAGGAAGTCTCAGAGCACTGTAGTTGCAGTTTAGCACCTTCAGGAAATCAATCCCCACCAATTCTTTCACTTAGAGAATTTCTCATAGGACTGAAAACTCGCCTCTTCAATATCCCATGGGCCTAACAACCCGCTTCTTTAGTCCAACTACCAATCTAACGAGATACACCAACACAAAAATGGATATGGATACAGGTTCAGGTACAGTGATGATGGTACGAAGGATATCTCAATGGTGTGTGAATACTCATGGGTGATTGACTGGATGATTGGTTGATGGAAGGAATGATGGGAAGAATGATGGAAAAGATGATAGGAAATGAACTAAGTCCCAACAATATGTATGCATGTCCCCAACTTGACACTTGTCATGTTGGGAGCTACTTTGGCCCACTCGTCCCCAACTTTGGAACTTAGGATAAAATAATTATCCATACTTTATGCTTTAAGAAATATTAATATAATATTCCTTTTTGGCTTAAGCTCCCCACCTTAGCCACTTTCCTTAACTTTTATCCGTCCCTTTCCCTAACTAGTGGAGTTTAGTCCCACATCTCTTTTATCGTGGTCGGTCTGCGCACATTGATGTATTTTATATTAATTATGAGACATATACAAAAATAGGCACATTGGCCTTTAACATCTAGGCTCTCTGACCTAATAAAAACATAAGCATCCTAGCTTATAATAACTAGCTCACCAGCCTATAAAATGCAACATATATACAAAAGGCTCCCTGGCCTCAATATCGT